>JAOSYY010011485.1:0-19116 GCA_025727935.1 Hebomoia glaucippe
ATTATAATCGGTTAAGTGGTTTAGGAGTCCATTGAGGACAAACATTGTGACACGAGATTTATATATATTAAGATTTACAACGCTTTGAACGCGTCGCGTCGTATATTCAGTCTTCGTACAAATACCTCGGTTAATTGCGTAGCTCCGAGTGGAATGCACTTGGCTGCACTGATTAGGCAACGGCGTTATTAGCTGGCCTTTTGGCTGTCTGGGCTTAAGACATTTAATTTCACGATAACATTTCTATTATATTAATGCAATATACAAAATTCTCGTGTCACCGTTTTTGTAATTCTACTCCTACGATACGGCTCGACCGATTTTCGTGAAACTTTGTATGCATATTCAGTAGATCAGAGAATCGGACATGTATTTTTCATCCCACAAAATGTTAAGGATGGTCCACTCTTAATTTTTTTTTATTATTTATCAACACAATTTTTTGTTTTTTATTTTTTTATGATACAGCATACAACATTATACACAATCCCCCATGTTTACCCCTCTGCAGTCAACCCCTATTTTTTATGTGGCAAAACGACGTTTACGGGGTCAGCTAGTAATCATATACATATAAACAAAACTATAATTTAGTCTTGTTCTATTATAATAAACAAAATAATTATCATTTAATTAATGAAATCATTTTAAAATAGCCACAACAAAGAACCACCATTAATTATGTATTAATTAGTTATTTAATACGAATTAAGGGTAGAGAGTCCGCATGCGCGAAACTTTACCAAACTTAGTACTCTCGAATTGTTCTATTGTGTCGGCCGTATATCGAATATTAAAACATAACTGCATTTGGCTTAATGAAATCTTAAAAAATAGGTGAGCTGTACAGTATGTACTAGAATGCAGTGTCATTGTTTGCAAGTGTTCGTGCGACTACGAATAAAGTCTCTTTGAATATGGTATTAATTGTGAAAGTTGCGATAGCGGTAAGCTTTTAAACCAACACTAAATTGATGACACAAACGAGCACGTAAACGTTATAAATAGCCGATGGAAAAGAACCGTTTACTTATTGAGATCCCAACTTAAGTTGTAAGTAAGTGTCTCCTGTTTAACAAAGTAATATCTCATATAAAAAATTCCCGAGACGCATTATCATGCTCGTCTGAAACGGTTAAACCGATTTTTATGAAATTTTGTATACACATTCAGTAGGTCTGAGAATCGGACAACATCTATTTTTCATCTCCCTAAATGTTAAGGGTGGTCCAAATTTTCTTGTACAAATCTTCGGTAAAATATTAATTATTATTTTATTTATCCTAAAAAATATTACGTATGACAGTAGTTAACATGGATTAGGTATGATTTTAAAATTATAAGTTAAATAATCTTGCATCGCGATAGGGAATAATTGTTTAAAACACACACTCATACATCTCTAATATAAGTTTGAAATGATGTGGATTATTATAGAACAGTACCGTTATCTTTTTAGTAAAGTTTTATATAAGTGCGCGCCAAAGCCTAAACAACGTGGTTGTATAAAAAAATCTAAAGTGTATCTAGTCATTTGATATTACGTTGCTACTGTACGATTGTTTGCTCAATAGGACGGCGGTAAAGTAAAGAGCTCTTAGCGTATATAGTAACGGCCTTCACGCTCAGTAAGCAGACGGTGTATAACTTTCACAAACATACATACATATCACTATTATTTATCAAAGACAAAGTTTTTAGATAGACCTTCTAGCATCAAAGCGTCCACGAAGAGAGACATTGTTTCCTCGTGATAGAAGCAATACTAATGGAAGTCTGAAAATTATTTGTATATGATTTTTTTATGTGAGACTTAAAACGCAGTTCAATACGATTTCTTTTAAACGCATCAAATTTCCGGGAAACATCTAAGTGGTTTTCAATTTGTTCATGTTTTTGTGTCGCCGCGGAAAAAGTATTTCTCTCAGTATAAAAAAAAACAAAAAAAAATATTTCCTTATTTTATTATGTAGTAAATATATGTTATTTATTTTTCTTTAGCCTGGTGTAAATAAAATATCATATTTCGCTGCTATTTTTATTTCACGTATTTTTCGCAGTTCTAATATCATAGATTGATATAATTATATTTATATGTTTAGTTAAAATTGAATTTTAGATCAGTTAAAGTAATCGACTTTGACACTATAAGTTCTATATATTACATTTCTATTGTGCCTCAGTATCGCATAGACGATACCATCTCGACGTTTTAAATAAGTATTTTAAAACATGTAACATATTTACTTAAAATCATTTTATCGCCATTGGTGTAGCCGCGCGGTGTCAGTAGTTAAATATAAATCTATTGTAGCTATGTTTCATAACATTGTCTACGGTTCTCATTTATGAATACGTATCTGAAAAATTATTAAAATATGAGGGTAGTTGGGAAAAATTCCTGGCTGACAGTGCCGCGTGCAAATGTCAACCTAAACGTGGTACGTGTTCTAATCGTATGTCAAATTATTCTTTCCAAGCTTTACGTGCAGGTGTGATAGTGACTAAATATATTACTGTTTTTCTCCTAATTTCCAAAATGATTTTAAGGCAACGTTTGAAAAAGTGAGTTTTAGAATACTATGTAGGGAAGAATAAATTGTTTGTTTTTTATTACATTAGAGTAAGTTCGACATGCCCTTCACGTAACCTTTAATTAATTAATATATACAAATGAAAATTATTGCTATTCCTTTGTCAATTTCTTCTCTCATTTATTTGATTTCGCCTGGACAGCTAGTTAATTAGCTAATTATGAAATCTGCATTGCTATTCGAAGTAGTACTATGGGATGTTTTATTAAATACGCTTAATTATTATTGTTTTGTAATATAACAAGGTGTGTATAAAATATCGATTATAGCATTTTCTTAAAAGGATCGCGCGGATTGTAGTTCCTGTAATAGAATTTTTATTATCATAACCTTAAAATTGAACACGTGGTGCTCCCTTTTTTTCTAAGTAATTATATTTGCTTGTTTGTTACTTATGGTTGTCGTTTTTAGTTAACTATTAACAATTTTCGCCACTTAAATGCTGTAAAAGATTAGAGTTTGTACGCGTCTAAACGTCGTTCGTATGTATATCTGCAGATACATCTGGCCTTATGGAACATTTATCATGAAAGTGGATGTGGACTCTGCATCGAGAGATCTAGCAAATTCCAGTGATAACGAATCACAAATTAAGGGTGGGTGTCTATATACAATATTACTAACTTGTGTATTCCAGTCAGAATTGATTTCCAAGATTTTCTGCATTAAATCAAACTAATTGTATTTTAAAAAGTCAGTGTATATGTAGTATATTAATTCCTTTTTAGTTTTTTTGCCCTTATTGACATTTACCATTATAAAATATTTTGTGTGAAGTTATAATGTAAAATTATGTTTTCCTATAGAAAACTGAAGTTCAATGACTTATGTCTAAATGAATGTAGAAAACATTTGAATATCCAATGCACTTAGGGAAAAGCTCACAGGAGCAATGTTCATTCAAGAGTAAGCTGCACTGCAAAGCCAAATTCGAAATGCATCTAAGCTCTTTAAACTTGCATCTTTTGATTCACTGCTCACAATTTACATTTACAAACACAACAATCATTTTATCATGGAAATACTTGTTTATTTAATTAGTTTGAATGTAGATATTTTTAGATACCATAAAAATATAAGTATTTTAGTGATCTTAAAGTTCAATTATAATGAATTGTGTTGGCAAAACCAGTTGACAATTTTATATTTTACTCCAGAGGGTCTCTACACAGAATATTGGTGAACAAACATAGTTAAACAAATAATATTTGTTTGAAAAAAATATATTCATAAAAACTATCCTGGAATATGTAGGTTTTGGATTTCTGTTTGATAACTCAAATAGATTTTTAAATTTTAAAAAATTTTGGTAGACACAGTATTTTATTCAAATCTGATTGGAATACTTATACACTTAATCTAACACTATGATTTTTACTTAACATCACAGTGCTTTTCCATTCTATTTTTATTAAATAAATTAGCACTTGTCATAGAACTTTGTACAGCTGGTTTTTATAATTTATTTTTATATTTAAATTGTAAGTGTATTTTAAAACGTTTTTAAACTAATTGAAAATATTATTTACATTTTGTTATAGACCTATTGGCAACATTAATCTTGCTATCAATTTATTATTTTTGATATGTCATACCATAAATTTAATTAATTAATTTGTAACCAAGCATTTTTAAAAGTTTATAGAAACTATAGTTTTTTAATATACTTTCATAAAATATTGTTTATGTATGATAGTTAAGTCCCATGGAATAATTATTAATACTAACACTGCACTAACAATTGAAATGGACCTAAATAATTAAAAAACTATTCGGACCCACTGCGTCGACAACAATGGAACTAATAATTTAAGGATAATTTTCAATGTACATATAAATTTAATTTTAAGTACGATTTTTCCAGAATATAACTAATTAATATTCAACACTTATTAATCTTACATATTTATAAGCGTTTAGTCTTTTAGCCGAGTTCCCCTTAATATTATGGTGATTCATAATATATTTTCCTGATATTACCGATCACCACAAATTACTATAAGTACTGTGTATATAAATGTCATATTTTCAATATATACGAATTGTATACTTTAGCTGATTGAGGTGTGGTTTTTGTAATTGCTCTATAGAAAAAAAGAATTTTCAAGATATATCACTGTCAAATTTAAGCAGCGTTTTAATTTGTTAATAAAATCAAGCTCTTATTATTGTTGTTTTTAATTGAAATACAAATAATTAAGCTAATAATTAATATTATTTTTTAACTACTGTTATAATCATTTTATTATTTTTAATATCTGATGAGTTTTGTCTTCCGATGAAGGCCTCTAGAGACTTCTATTTAATCTTGGTCATTGTTGAGTCCAGCTAAAAATTAAGAACTTATGTGTATTTATTCCTGAACAGATTCTCGCGTTGACGCCACAGAATCTAACAATATATCGCCCGAAAGGGCGCTTCTCGCCAAACTGGAGGAGGAAAATAGAAGAATCGAGGCGGACGCCAAAAGCCCCTCGCTGAGTCACATACACAGCCGGAAAAACTCGGAAACATCACAAATAAGCTTGAACTCTGGTTAGTTTAACATTTTTATTCAGCCAGAGCGAGGCTTAATCGGTTTGAAGACAAATAATTAATTTTTAATTGTGATTATTACTAGCTAAGATATGTAATTTAAAGTGAATATATTATGGAAAGCATTAATGGGAGTAGAGAAAACGAAGAGTTTGTCAAGATCGTAGCAAGTAGAAGGCCGTAGTCTCTGCCTACCCCAATATAAATAAATTATTACGATCCTATGCTCATGTCTATAAGTACTACTCTAAACTATGTCATCGTTTTATTGTATCTTAGAAATGTTTGCATAACTCAGTTTTAGGTTTCTTGCTTTTTTTTTAATTGATGGTAAATGTCGGACGATATCTATTTATGTTTAATATCGATGCAACTTGTCATGCGACAATTATTTATGTACTGTTTGATAAGCTTTAAACATCTTCGAGAAATTCCCTTTTTCTTTTTAGCTAGTCAATTTGCTCGTAATATAGCCGATACATAGGTACTGTAGTTTTTTATTACTCTGCGTGTTCAATGATAGGTGCGGCGAAATATCGAACCTGAAGCAGGGTGTACGAATAGTAATACCGCGCCTGAATCTGATTACAAAAGCATAAAGTAGAATTAAGGCTCTATTATACAATTGGAATTAAGCATTACATTTAAAAAATAAACCGATATAATGTGTGCCGACTTGTATACAAAAATCCACCGACAATAATGTCTATTATAAGAATTCTCAAATGATTAACCAAATAATATATTAATTGGCTCTTAAGATTTCCTAAAATATTTAAAAAATGAGCCGATAATAATGAGACAGGTTACACAGTGCCGACCAATTACTTCGCACCTGTATACAAAAATCCACCCACAAATATGTCTAGAATTAGAATTGTCTAAGTATTAATCAAATAATATATTAATTGGCTCGTAAAATTCCCTCAAATATCTCTTTAGAAATGTCCGATTACCTTGTTATGTTTAAGGACCGCCTAATATTTTCGCTAATAGTTTTTGCAACTGAAGTAAGGCACATTCAATTAAAGCGAGAATGACTAATTGTTACGAAATTATTATAATATGTAACAACGAGCCTTTCCCACACTACGTAACGATTGCGTCATGGCCACCAACGACGCGTGAAGTTTATGCAATGTAAATGACACTTTACCTTATAAAGTTAACTGCGATGATCAAAACAAGCTCAGCTTAAAATTGGCTTCAAGTCTCAACGCTCGTGTTACAGACAATATCCACAAGTTTAACTTTGTAAAAACGTCTACTGCTAACATTTAATTAAATTTCTTTTGGTAAACAGTAAGAGACGTACACCGTACCATAAATATCTCTAAAAAGGGTCTCTTATTGAAACGCACATTTGACTATTTGAAGGATCGTCGCGATAAGCTAAAATCTCATTAGCACGCTAATTAGTTTTTTTGAACAACAATCCAGTATTTTAATGCACTGTTATAATCGTAGTGAGTATTAGAATATTAAATTTTGAAAACTGCTCCCGAAAACGAAGAAAAATTCGATCCTAACTTAAAAAAACATATTTTAAAACGTTTTATCAGCGTCATTTCGCTCAATCATGTTAGTCGAGCTATTTTTGTTATTATGCTTCATTGCTGGTTTTTTTAGTAAAGTAATATATTCTTTATGAAACTATCGTTTCATTTAGCTGTACTTACAAGATGGAGCGTAAATAATGCTAATAAAGTGTTAAAAATATGTATTTTTTAGTCAAGATCGATTATTTTTCCGTCCCTTCACCAAAGGTGTCATTAGTACTATCACACCCGTCTTCGTTTTCGGGAGCACTCCCTGAACACCCTGTATATAATCTGTTGCGCGTTAATAGCGATGGCTGACTTAAATGTGATTACGATTTCGTTCTGAAATCCGCCTTTTGTCATCGTTTTTAAAATTCGTTAAAACACCGAATATTGTTACAATAAAGAAGAAAAAAACAGCGTTTATTACTGTAGCGTTCAAAGTCCAATGAAATATTAATTTTAGCGGTTTAATAAAACTCACTCATTCCGTACTCGTTCAGAATCGTCGAATGTTATCTATAGATATAATCACTGATATGATTCCTTCTCGAAGCGGTATTAGCTCCAAGATGGCAGATAGAAATATCGTAGTTACAGCAAGTGTTATCGATAGTTACGTTTCAGATGTTATTACTAGCGTTCTAGGTATTTACACCTATTTAATATACAACATTTTCTATGTAAATGCTTCTTCGTGTCTTTTGTAAATCTTTACATTCCAGATCTCATTAGATACGTTTGTTAATAAGATTATATAGTTTTCGCCTCGAACTTGAGAAATTTAGAGCGGTCCCTTAAATTTTTTTGCAACAAAATGCCTGCCTTTCTGCAAGATATGTAAGAAAATTAACTAGCAGTGGTTGAAGAATGGAACATAATTTGAATTTAGAATTAAATATACAATTATGTTATTGGTTTCGATAAAAAATGTAACTGATATATTATTTTTTCAATAGGTTATCATTCTGAATTTCAAACAAGTACGTCATATTATATAAAATAAAGTGTTTTGAATTACAATATTTTTTTACATACAGTACAATAGTTTAGTTAAATATAATTGTGCATATGTATTTTATTTAATTCTATTCTTTTAATATTTTACTCGGCCATTTATAAATTATAAAATTTTATCAGATGCAATTTTTAACGCAGAGTAATATTAGCTTAAAAGAACATTAAGACAAATCACACAGATTCGCGATATATTTTATGATGCTATAAAAAAGTGGTTTAAAATTTTTGATAATATATTATGTTTTTATAGCAAGTTCAAGCCAAGAAGAAACGCGAGTGGCTACAACAGGCGAGGAGGACCTTTGGAGTTTGTGGGGCCGGATCGTCAGCAACTGGGAAAATGAGTGGCGGCGCCGTAACCAATTCATACGAGATCTGGTCAGGCAAGGGGTTCCACATCACTTCAGAGGCATCGTGTGGCAACTTCTGGCCGGCATTGAACTATCTAGAGAGAAGAAATTGTACGCGTCATATATTAAAGTGAGACATTAGTTTGAGCTAATTTAAATACATTACTTCACTATAAAAAAAAAACAAGCAATGAAGTATGATGACAAAAACAGCTGGACTAACATGATGTAGCGAAATAACGAAAAACGCTTTAAGAATATCATTTTGTATTAGTCAGGATCGAATTTTATTCCGTCCCTTCATCGAAGGTGTCATTAGTACTAGCACCTGTGTTCGTTTTCGGGAGCAGTCCCCAAACATCCTGTATATATAAAGATAATATAAAGGCAATAATAAGAATATATAAAGACAATAATACAAAATTGAACTAACTGAAGATAGATTATAAATTTGATTTTTATTGCACCCAGAAATAAATGCAAATAGACATCTAATCTTCAAGTAAGTTCATAACATTGACAACTACGATTTTTCTATTTTAAACTCCGTAACTTAATCAAAACTCATTGAAATAAGTCCAGCTGTTCTAGAGCAATACACAGTGTAACGTACTTGTATGAACAGTTAGTTGCGTTCAATAATAATTCTAGAATTAAAACAGAGTATAAAAATGGTTTACCTAAAACAATGTACATAGCTAACGCGCAGACCAGCGAATATCTTTTAAAACTTTGGAGCGAGTGATACCTTACAAATTCTCTCCCTGACGACTCACTCATAATAATTTCCATTTGCAAAAAAAAAAAACAATTGACTTCGTCGACTGAATAATTGTGTACTCTTAGATTTGTGTAACGCCAAATAAGTTAGCGTAAATTTTTCTATTAGGTTCGTCGTATATATTCAGGTATATTTGAGCGTGTGTTTAATTTACGAGCGTGTACGAAAGCCTTAATGGGAGTAGGGGATGCGAAAGGAGTTTGTTGGGATCGTAACAGGTGGAAAAGTGTAACGTCTGAGTAACCCTGCAGGAAAACGGGTTATGTATTTAAAAATCAATTGACGTCAACCATTTAATAACTGTTCTATTAAGATACATATGCTATTGGTATTTCTAATAGGTAATTTTGTACATTTTCAGGCGAAATCGGCGTGTGAGAAAGTGATCCGACGAGATATAGCTAGAACGTACCCAGAACATGACTTTTTCAAAGAAAAAGACGGTTTGGGCCAGGAGTCTCTCTTCAACGTCATGAAAGCGTATTCGCTTCACGATAGAGAAGTTGGCTATTGCCAGGGCTCTGGATTTATCGTCGGTCTACTGTTGATGCAAGTAAGTACTGATTGCAATCATTCACTATCACACTAAGGCCGTCACAATCTGATAAATAAAATTCTCGTGTCACGGTGTTTGTAATTCTACTCCATTGAAACGGCTCGGCCGATTTTCGTGAAATTTTATAAGCATGTTCAGTAAATCTGAGAATCGGATAACATCTATTTGTCATCCCCAAAATGTTAAGGGTGGTCCATCCCTAAATTGTTATTTCTTTTTTTTTGTGCAATTTTTTTTTTATTTTGTTATGATACAGCATATAAAAATACAAACAACCCCAAAATTTTCATCCCTCTTCGATCATCCCCTACTTTCTACATCATATATTTATGTGGCAAAAGGACATTTGTTGGATCAGCTAGTATTCGTCTAAAATTAACAGAATATCTTTTTCTAGAACTATCAAGAAGGGATCAAGACTACGGTTAAGAAGTAACATTTTAAATCTTAAATATTCATTTTGCTACAACAAACGTTATTTATAGACTAAATATTAACTTTGATGGAATATAACAAGATATGTCTAAAATTATCGATAATATGCGACTTTTCTCTGTTCATAAAAGAATTTCGAATTTTATACTCCGAATTTGTCATTGAAATCGGCCAGATTCTGGTCAGACTGTAGTCATTCAATAATAATTAATATAATATTGGGACAGGCCTGATGTTTCGGTTTTGGTGGTGTCTTTTGGCAATCGCTTATAATAAGATGCTTTAAAAAGTATATTTTCTATAACGTTAAAAGGGCAGGCGAGCGTACAGATCACCTGTACTAACTCCTATCGACCTAGGAGACTAGGACTCGACTCGATCTAGGAGACGCATCGTCAATCTCAAGAACTTAGCCATAATTCGTCATTATTTTTAGTGACGTTCTGTTACCGGCATTATTTTTATTTTCATAGTAAATGTTAGCCCTGCCTGATAGAGGATTATTTACGTAAAGCAATGTATTACAGATGCCGGAAGAGGAAGCCTTTGCAGTATTAGTGAAAATAATGCAAGATCACAGGATGCGGGATATGTTCAAACCGAGTATGGCGGAGCTGGGCCTTTGCATGTTTCAACTTGAAAATCTCGTTCAAGAGCTGTTGCCAGAGCTTCACGTACATTTCCAATCACAGGTGAGTTATCGTGGAATATAAAATAGGAATGTCTATCGTTCGCCATTAGATGGCCTTTTATCGAAAACATTGACGTTTAATAATTCAGTAGTGGTGACTCGCTGTTTCGTTTTCGAATGAAGAGTAGAGTATTATTCTGCCCTTCAGTAGTCCAGCCATTTCAGAGCATAGCCGGAACAAACAGACAGACAGATATATACACGCTTGGGAAAAGGCAAAGACTTTAGAACTTCTATTTCTGTTACGTGTGTACAAGTTGAAGGTTTAGTCAAAATTCAAATAAACTCCCCATTACTCTGTGAACGTATCTGCGAAAACAAAGAACGACCGTTAAGTTTATTTTATTTGAATTTGGAAATGACAAAATAAAATTGTATACTATCAAGAAAATATAACGGTTTCTCTGATTCGAGAATTTCGACGACACTGACAATTTGCAATGCGTTAATAGCATACACATTACACAGACTAATAATCAAAATTGATATCCTTGTAATAATTTTTTTTAATATATGAATTTTGCAGAGTTTCAGTACATCTATTTATGCGAGCAGCTGGTTCCTGACGCTTTTTACTACAACTCTGTCTTTACCACTGGCGTGTCGTATAATGGACGTTTTCCTATCGGAGGGCAACGAAATAATTTTCAAAGTTGCCCTGGCGTTGCTTACGCTTGGCAAAAACGATCTCTTATCCTTGGATATGGAAAATATTCTCAAAGTAAGCAAACATTCTTTAACTTAAAAATACACTTGTTAGAGTTTAATAACTCACCAGCGATTAATTTTATTTGCTAGCAATACCGACGGCTTTTTATGAGCTTTTAATTTTATTCGGAATCCTATTTAGTCTTCAAAAGTAAAAGCCATATGAGCCATAACATAAAATTTCTTTAAAATGGATCCCACCGTTTCGGAAATGAGTACAAACAAACAGGTTGAAATTTAATGTATTGTAATGCTAATAAAATCGTAAAACGGGTGTTAGGGGACCGCTCCCGTAAAAACAAAGACAGGTGATAGTATTAAAGACACAAGAAGAAGAAACGTGTTTGGGGAGTCCCAAACACCCTGTATTACTGGCGGATCAAACACGTTGTTCTGTAAACACATCTTTAATTCGAAAATTTCAAATAAGATGAGTTTTGATTAAAATTATTATTAAAAAGTGATTACCGTATCGAATTTTACTGAATAGTTGATAATGCGACTGCAACAAACAGCTGCTTACAAATAAAGACAGTAATTAAAGATAATTTCCCTGTGGAACAAATTGTGAATCTAAACCATCCTCGAATCCACTTGAACACACACACAAAAATTCATCCAAATCGATTCAGCCGTTTTGGAAGAGTTCACTATCCACACACGTACAGAAGTATTACGACTATATACAGACAGATATAGATTACAAATAAACAGACTGACTTTACGATTTTTGTTGTCATTAATTATTAATATTATCTATAGAAACTGATAAATTATTGTGCTGATAACAGATTGTACATAAGTTATCAATGTAATATTGAATTATGACGATATCATATTTTGCTTTTATGTTCACAAGAATTCCTTGACAAAATCAAGTGTACGAACAGTTTGTTGAATACTAAACATAACCCTCTTTAGCAGCCACAGTTGAGTAAATGTTAAATATACTTTTAGTTCATACAAAAAGAATTGCCTGCGAGGGCTGAGGCCGATCAGGACGCGTTCATGAATTTGGCGTATTCGGTGAAAGTCAACCCGAAGAAAATGAAGAAATTGGAGAAGGAATACACGGTCATCAAAACTAAGGAGCAAGGCGATATCGCTGTGCTAAGAGTTAGTCCAATGTCCACGTTTCAGTAACAACCTGCTTCATTAGATTAATAAGTCAAAAGTACAACTAAAATTTGGTTATTTCAATAGTTCCTGACTCTTTGACTATATATATATTCATTCACGACCCCTTGTGATTTCAACCGCGTTGATTTTTTACAAAAATAGATAAAATTTCTACACTAAATGTAGCTACACCAGCTATCCGCCAACGAAAGTTTCGTCAGAATCGATCGAGCTGTTTCAGAGATTAGCCGGAACAAACAAACTGACAAAAATTGCAAAAAATGTTTCCCACAGTCCAATTTTGTTTATCTGTATAGGTGACTATATTTCTTGTCAGGCTTTATTTTTCAAACTTTAATTTCACGTTAATTCCAGTGCCTCAGGCAAGAGAACCGTCTGCTGAAGCAAAGGGTGGAACTCTTGGAAAAGGAGAGTTCGGCTCTAGCCGAGCGCCTCGTGCGCGGTCAAGTGGATAGGGCGGAAGGCGAAGAAGAAACCTTCGCTTTGGAGAGGGAAGTCCATGCGCTGAGGCGTGCCAACGTGGACGCCCAGCAAAGGCTGGCTGTCGCCCAAGACGAGATTAGATCCTTGGAGATGACTATCGCTGAGGTATAACGTGTGTACTGGCCGGGCCACTACGAACAAGTCGAAGTAGCATGTATTACTATCCTGAGTTATCTTCCCGTAATTGTAGCATCCAAATCGATTTAGACGTTTCTAGGATTGGGTACAACAAACTGTCATCACAATAGTGTCACGGGACAGTGAAAAAACGATTGTAATTTGTTTTTAATACGTAAACATTTCAGAATAATTCGCGCCAGTCGTCCCTCGAAGGCACTGAGGGTAATTCGGCCAAGGGCGAAGAATTGGCTAGGTGCCTGCAACGTGAGCTGGTTAGGGCTAGATTGCACGCAGCGGAACGCGAGGCCGCCGAAAGGGAGCTCACGGCGAGGATAGCGGAACTAGAAAATGAGAACAAAATCCTTAGAAAACAAAGGGTCGATAATAACGTCGCACACTTGCAAGTGAGAATTTCTTTCATACACACACACACGTACGATTCCACCTGCTACGACTCTAACATACTCCTTCCTTCCCTCTCTCTCCCTCCTGCCTTTCTCCGCCACCGCCTTCCCCTCCTTCCCTCCCTCCTTACTCCTTCCCTCCCTTCTGCCTCTTTCCCTCCCTTCTGCCTCCTTCCCTCCCTTCTGTCTCCTTCCTGCCTCTCCTTCCCGCACAATACCCCTCTTTCATCTTCCCCCTCCCATCCTTCCTCCCTCCATCCGATTCCCCCACCCTAGTCCCTCATTGGTCACTCCTTCGTCACTCCATCATCCTTCCTTCCGCTTCCTGTACTCCCATAAATGGATTGAATGGAGATTGTAGACCTCTTATTAATAATTTCTTGAGCCTAATAAGTTTTTAATCTATTCACTTAAATTATATTTTAAAAGCCATGGACACCTCCTAGATCAGTAGATCTAGAAGACGCGTTGCCAACCTTAAGGCCTTATTTTATTTTTATTTCGAGTATTCGGAAATTCATAGACTGATATCGAAATGCGGATAGCACTTCACGACTTTTCCATCTATGAACGATGGTACGTGACCCGCATATTATATGTCACATCCGCACATATTAGAGGTATCAAAAAGTAGTGAGAACGATGTCATTTCATGGCTTTTTTCAAGACCAGTACAAAGCTTTTTTTAATGGTTTCGATGCCTTGGACAAGTCCTGGACTCAGTATGTGTAAAGACTGAGAAATTTCAGAAAAATAAATTATTAAATTATCAATTGTCATTATATTCTCTTATTCTCAATGCTTTTCGATCCCTCCTCGTATGTATATAAGTTTAAGCCGTAAATTCATAAACAAGATTTTTAAATATAACTTATAATTACTAATATAATTTTTTAATTTTCACAGGACGAACTGATTGCCGTAAAGCTCCGTGAAGCTGAGGCAAACCTTTCCCTCAAAGAGCTTCGGCAGCGGGTCACAGAGTTATCAGACTCTTGGCAACGTCACTTGCAAGTAAGTACGAGCACCACATGCCAATAATGTTGCTTACTGGCACAGTTTTAATAGTTTTATGCGATATTACCCGCGCTGTTTTCGTTTTTAATACCACAAAAATGCAAACGCTTCCAGTTCACATGGTAACATAACTAATTAGTATATCTAAGAGAGACGTTGCCAAACCAAAAAATAATGTTTAACCATGAGGGCGACCATTTGAAATAATAGTCTGTATTAGGGACACAGTGGGTTGACAAGTGTTTCTTACATATTACGTTGAACTGGATCCAGTCAACCCAACAAAGAACAAACGATGGCGAGAAAACAACAAAGAAAAGAACACTCCTGTATTACACTAACATAAGAGTGTTAATTACAGTTGTCTTGCCAGGTTATCGCCAAGTACATTTAGATCAGATGAAACACCTAAACAGTTGTGAAGTCATTCTAACGAGTGGGTTAAAAATGGGTTGTGTATTATAAAACAAAAATTGTGTAAATACTTCCATATGATACTAGTTGACCCAGCAAACGTCCTTTTGCCACATAAATATATCGCGATTAAAAAATAGGGGTTGATGTTAGAGGGGGGAACATTTGGTGTTGTATGTTTTTTATACGATATAGTATACAAAATATATAGATATTTGATACAGTCATAAAAAAATAAAAAAACAATTTACGATTGGACTACCCATAACATTTTGATTAACAGATCTACTGAATATGCTTGTAAAACTTCACGAAAATCGGTCGAGCCCTTTCGGAGGAGTAGAATTACGAACAGCGTGACACGAGAATTTTATACATAAAATTTTTGTCATCAAAAACAGTCGCGACATTTTTTTGTACGTACAGATTGTTAATTGATTGATTGACTGACAGGAACAACGCCAAGAGGCGCCGCCACCTCCCGTTCAGTCGAACATGGTCTCCGACATAATGGCCACCCCCAAAAAGCTTCTCAGAGCCTGGGAAGGGAGAACTAGCGAAGTGCAAAAGTTGGACGAGGAATTGATGACCTCGAGAATTAAAGAAGTCGAGGCGCTCACTGAACTCAAAGAGCTTAGACTAAAGGTAATATCTAAAACCTTTGTTTACTCACAGTCTCCATACAACAACCAATCAATTTTAATTAAGCTTGATTGTTATGTATACACTTTGTGTAACTTCACGCTCACTTTCAGTAACGTTATTATTAGGTAATAGAACTTTTCCAAATCGACCGGAAGACTACTTGCATTCCCCCCCCCCCCCCAGGTAAGGTCGTCTGTCCATCTTGTGGGAGGCCTTCCCACACTGGCGTAATGTACGCTATCTCCGCTCGAGAGCCTTTCTGCCCCAGCAGTAATGGATATATTTCTTATGAATCATAGCAATACGAATTCCATATTCAACGTTAAGACAGGACGACTGTCGGGTCGGCTAGTGTTAAAACAAAATTGTTTTCAAAGGAAATGGAACTCCGCACTCAAGTGCAAGTTTCGACTAATCAACTGCGTCGGCAGGACGAGGAACTGCGTCGCTTGCGCGAGGAGTTGGAAAATGTTTTGCAGAGAGAAAGAGTTCTCCAGAGCCGGCAGAGAGAGTTCCAGCACAAATACAACGATCTCGAAAGCAAGGTGGGTGCAAGGACTGATTTTTGGACGAAGATCTCTTAAACGGATTGCACACGCGGTTTCCGTTTTAATGTTTATACGAATAAGAGATTTTTCTCAGTGAATTTTAAAGTACTTATAACATAAATGCAATGTATGAAATCGATCTGTCCATTTGTATGTCTGTTTGTTTGTATTATCATTATAGCGATAATCGTGCGGGCCTTCATCATAAAGGTTATTATCGGCTCGGCAACTATAGTAAACGCTAGATAATAATATTTTATTATCGCTTTTCAGGCTAAGTACGAATCGATGCAGGCGTCGATAAAAAACATGGAGGTGGCTCAAAGAATAGCAGAACTAGAGAACGAAGTGTCCGAATACAAATTGAAGGTGAGAAACAAATATATCCGGTTGGCCAATATCTCATTTCCGCTTTTTTGCTCTTTTTAAAACGTGTTACAGTGATCGGATTTAGCTCAAGTATGCGCCGTTTTGTTCGATAATCTGTTTCTATCTAGACGGCAACTTCATAATCTCCCCCCCTCCCCTCCTTATTTGCGAAGAACTCGGACAGTCACTTTTCACAAACCTCTTTTGAGTTTGACTTTACACCACAAAGGGCATTCGCCATGGACAGGAACAGGTGGTAATCACTTGGCGCTACGTCCGGGCTGTATGGTGGATGCAATAAAACCTCCCATCCGAGCTCCTGTAGCTTCTGACGAGTCATCAACGAAGTGCGTTGTGCTGGAAAACTTTAAAATAGCACGAATTTCAGCGTTAATAAACTGCACGTTTACAGGTCTATAACTGTTGAACGCAATATTCATACTAATCGTGCATAGCGTCGTTTTGTAGGATCGATTTTTTCCGTCCCTTCATCAAAGGTGTCATTAGTACTACCACCCATTTTCCTTTTCGGGAGCAGTCCCCAAACACCCTGTATATGTTGAGTTCGTTAATTTTCAGACCGAAGTAATGGCCACAGAAGGAGAGCTCCGAGTCAATAACATAGAAGATTCCGAACGTGTACGAGAGCTGCAAGAGCAAATTGCTGAATTTAAGGCTGAGGTGAATATTTTGCATCTATTGAGAACACGTTCGCTTGTAATACACATGAATTAACCGTCGATTTTTCTATTTGACTTAAGTTCCGAAATGGAAAAACATTTGCGCACAGTCTTTCGTAATTAATTAATTTGAAGCCCAAATAACCGAGGTACTTGATACGCAAATATCAAATTTGTTCGAGTTGTGATTATTTTTTAATATTAACAAGTATGATAATATTTTATATATATCACGATCTCTTAAAAACCTATATAATGAACGCTAAATGTTACGAAACGAACAGACATACGAGTTAGAATTATTGGGATTAATACAATTGCCAGAGCACCGAATGTGTATTTAATTTTATATAGTAAAAAGTAAATGTTAAAAAAATCAATGCAGTACTTTTAACTTACAAAATTTGCCTCATTAAGGCACTAGCTTTTTCACATGGCTTCGTTCGTTCACGTTCATGTCGTTTTTGTCAACCACTTCTAGTTGTTTATCATTTTTTGTTTTTTGGTTCATCAAATGAACATACGCGCAAATTGTACTAATTTCTAGATGACAGAGAATGTATCTGCAAAATGCAGATATGTTTTCCCTGACTTCGGATTTGAATGACAATGTTATGCTCTGCGATACGCTTAGTCTATAGGCGAAAACCTGTCGAGTACTTGGGGAGACACAGACAGACAGACAAACGGCTAAAAGGCAGGTTTTTGCATAAATGAATTGAATTTACACGCCGTTTCTAATGATTTATTAAATGGTACGATTAGATAACTTTGTTTTAATATTGCTGCATCACTAAAGTATTAAAGCGAAAATACGGGTTAAAATAAAAAGAGGGAAAAGAGAGGAGTTGATTTTTACTCTAGGTTTAAGACGAACGCGTGTATCCTGCATTTTAACAATAGGAGCACGCTTTATCAATTCTTGTCAAATCTGTCGTTTGCGTAACATCTGGCTTCACTCGCTTCACATCCCAAATGTCGCTTAATCTAACAAGTAATATGTAAATAATATCCAAAACTGTGTTGTAATTTATTATATTGTGAGTTTGTCCAAATTAAAATAATACACACACTGTGTTAAATGTGATCACGTAGATAAATTGCTCTTGAAGCTCTTAAATTACATTTTTTTAATTTTAATTTTTGATAATATTGTTTTAAATCTTTCGGGAAATTCACTAATCATAGTTTTGTCTGCCTCCTCATAAATTATTTTCGACTCCCCGAGTAGAAATTAAAGTTTAATTAAATTCACCAAACTGAACACTAGCTGAAAGAGCAATAAAACTATTGGCAATTATGTACATTGGCTTAACTAAAACTTAACTGCACAGTTACAAGCAATGAACTCGTCGCCGGCCAGTGAGCCCTGGAAATGGCTCAAGTAAGTGAAAGCGTAGCTTACTCGTGTGTTGTAGCTAGAACTTAGTAATACAGGCAGCCGGTTCATTTTACAATAGGCATGACGAAAGATCTTGAAATCCACCTCTGTAATGTGGATACACATTAACTAATTATGAAAAAACTTTTATTTCGGTCATAAACTAATGAATGACGAAATTTATAGCTATTTTTTCTAATATATTTTCAATAGTGCGCCAAAACAGCTGGAAACAGCTCGCCAGTGACGTCCCGTTTAGATTCGCGTCAGGTGCTTAAGTAAACAAACAGTGCAGTGTGTTTCGTGTGATATTCACCCAACATAATAAATAATAAAAAACCTGTTTCCATTATTCCAAGTAAATCGCTAAATCTCGTCGTCACTATTTCACAAAACACGTAATTGTACTGACAGCGACAGCTGACAGTGACGTTTACCGAGACGTGACGTCATTCCACATAATCGGTGTTTCAGTCAAAATGGCCGATTGCAGTATTTTGATCTTTTAATTTATTAAAAATCTTCATTATCTCAATTTTTAAAAGTATATCAATATTTCAAATCATTTTTATAACTATTTTACCCTGAAATCTTTAAATCTTTGATTTTTGTTAGTGTCGTCATGCCTAAGTTAATTTAGAAAAATTGATAGAACATTATCTGACCGTATAATATTATTTTTTTTGACTTGTGATGCTATTTGA
>JAOSYY010011496.1:0-23599 GCA_025727935.1 Hebomoia glaucippe
GAACAATAGTGACCTCAGCAATGCTGCCGTTACCCTCTTTTTAAAAACACTTTAGAGTCAGCCTCTCCGTTATATACTTATTGTTATATTTAATTTGTAAGACCGATTTATAAAAAAATATTTCTTGTTGCGCTATGTTGTTTTGAAATATTTAATGAATTTTAGGATTTCGAAAAACAACTACGAAAGACACTGTCTATGATCGCATTCACAAAGGTGGAAATAAAAAAACGGCGTACTGCTTTTGTTTATGAGAGTCTGGAAGGATTTAGAGGTAATGTGCATAATAATTTCCAGATTCTCTTGGGTACAAAATGAGGGTAATCTTTGCAGCTTCATATTCATACTTGCAATAAATAGCTTTGTTACAACATTTATAGAACAACTCATATTAATTAAGAATTCATTATTTAAACACTTTTCAGATTAAGAAAAAGTAAACACGTTTTTTTCTATTCAAATTTTCTGAATTTTCGTTAAGTTTTCTTGTATTTAAATTTATAATTTTTAAAAATGTTTCTAAATAATAAGATAATATTTTTAAGTGTTAACTTACAAGTAAATGTCATGTTAATTTGTTATATATAAATTTTAAATCCACAGGAGCAATTAAAGCGTTGATCCCATTTAAAATACCGGAAGAACTATTTGAAGAATTTTTAGACGCCTGTTCTCAAGAAATGGAACAAGCTGACGTAGAAAAATATAATTTGGAAAAGTCAGCTTTAAATGCGATTCATAATATTTATGTTATTGAGTTGTATGCCAAAAAATGAAATGCTGTCAGCAATTTACTTTCGTTATTTATAATAAAGTACTTAATTTATAATGAGAGAATCTAATATTAAAATAGTCATAAAACAAGTTTTTACTTGTAACAATAATTGTATTACCTTTAAATGAATATCAGCCATTATTACAATTAAACCCTCACTTCACAGTTAATGAAAATTTTGTGAAATACAAAAACACAAATAATAAATTAAAAAAATTCTCAAGCGATGTTTGTCTATTGTCAAATTGTATTGTCAGAAAAAATAATAGATAGCACTATAAAATAAAATAGTTTTGTGACAGAAAAAAAATCATAACTGTCATTAATTTACTCGACCTTCAATACAGCTCTTGACTAACCTTTAAAAAAAAATAAGAACAATTTACACCTTAAATAAGAAACTTTTATAAGTACAGAAGTCTTAAAAAAATTTTAACTAATAAGGCCATTATACTCGTATGCTTTTAAACATATCTGTGCATATCGAAAACGATTTCCCTTTATACGGTTTAAATCAAACTAAATGTTATTCCAGGATATACCATTGATTTGTTCTGTTAGCAACTGTATGAAAATCTATTAAGTAGTTACAGAAATTATCGCCACACTAATACTTTATAGACCCTGTCTTGAATAATATATTGATTGCAGATAATTTTGTTACATGCATTCGAATTATACTCCAAAACAAAGCAATCATAATTTTTATGAAAGACAGAGTCAAAAGTCCATGTTCTTTCGAAACAGAATTCAAGGGCACTTCGCTATCCTCTTGAAGAAATCTCGCCAATACCAATTAAACGTAGGTACAGGTGATAAATCAGACTTCACATTTTATC
This sequence comes from Hebomoia glaucippe, assembly GCA_025727935.1. Lineage (NCBI taxonomy): Eukaryota > Metazoa > Arthropoda > Insecta > Lepidoptera > Pieridae > Hebomoia > Hebomoia glaucippe. The sequence continues at coordinate 1,615 of JAOSYY010011496.1, forward strand.
TAAAAGTATATATTGTTTGAGTTTATATCTTATCACTTTTTATCTCAAGCTTTATTTATCCATAATCAATAAGAAATTATTAAAATACATCTTTAACCTTACTAGGAATGCTATATTACTTAGTCCAACACGTAGTACGCACCCGATTACAGCCATGTACAACGTTAATTTATATAATAGAAATAATTATTTACAACAAAGCCTTGCTCAAGGATATTTAGAGAAGTATAAAGATGCAATTGATTGGAAACCTAACCCAAACGTTTTAGACATCGGTTGCGCAGAAGGTACCGTTACAGTTAATATTATTCATAAAGCAGTACCGCACTGCAAGAAATTAGTAGGATTCGACATAAATAAGGACATGATAGAATTTGCCAATAAAAACTATTCTTCGGAGAACGTAAACTTCATGGTGTTAGATATAGCGGGTGATTTGCCAGATCACTTGCGCGGTCAGTTCCACCATGCCTTTTCTTTCTTCGTATTGAATTGGGTTCAACAACAAAAGTAAGTTGATATTATTTTTTTCCTGTTGGTGTTACCCAATAGCTAGGAAATGCTCCCTAACTATTGGGTAATTATTAGTTTATTTTAATTTTTACACCATTTTACAGTTTAAGCAAGTCGTTTATGTGAATTTCCATTTTTAAGGAGTCTTTCAACATTTACATATACAAAATTAGACAAAATGCATATCTGCACACGACTAAAGAATCAATTTGAATAAAATCATTCAGAGAATCACTAATTTAAGCTACAACGTTACCACATTGAACTAGGAGTTTCAAGAAAGAATAATTGCAAAGAAATGTTATTTTTATACATTTTACAGGATCGCTTTTCAAAATATTTATGATATGTTACAAAAAGACGGCGATTGTCTATTGGTATTCGCGGGTCACGGTGCAATCTTCGATGCATTTAAAAACCTATCTCATAGCAAGAGGTGGAGTTATTGGGTTAAAAATCCGGAGAAATACATATCACCTTATCACGAAAGCCGGGTAATTATGCAGTTAAATTATTAGAACTATTTTTTTTAATAAAATCTAATCTTTGTTATACAAATAATAAACTTGATTATTTAAAAATAAGGATTCAGATAACATAAGAAAAATGCTATCTGATATTGGATTTACTAATATAAAAATACAATATGAACAAGTGACTCATAATTTTGAAAATATGGAGGCATTTAGAGGTAAGCATAACTTATATATAGTCTTATATATGCTAAACCAATATCAAAATAAAGTTTAAAAATATTTTGTGTTGTAAAGTATTGTGTTCAAGTTATCAAATGATAAAATTTTCACACTTTAAAATGTATGTATGACCTTTACTTTTAAGACCTAGTAATTAAATATTTTATGTTATAGAATGTATAAGTCACATGAAAGTTCATTTTTATTTTATTTATTTTATTACAGAATATTTTTGTATATGTAAAAAATACTTTTTATAGGAACACTTAAACCTTTAATGCCATTTAAAATACCAGAAGAATATTTCGAAGAATTTTTGGATGACTTTTCTCGAGAAATGCAAGATGTAGACACAGAAAAATACAATTTAGAAAAATCATCTGCTCATGCCGTTTTTAATTTTTGGGCGTTCGAAATTTATGCAAAAAAAAAGTAAATAACATGTACCTACACGAAATCAGTTAACTACTTTACTTATTATTAACGATATATTATTATAACATATTCTGCATCGGAATTGGAGGATTCTTTTGAACAAATAAATTAATTCCAATAAACTTTTTATTTTTATTTAGTCTTCAAGTTCCTCACAAACTAAAAACCATAAATAAAACTTGGACCGATTATGAGCTTAATTGACTTTATCAAACGTAAGTAATTTTTTATTAACTTCCATATTGAACAGGAAACATAAAATATTAGCTGTCTTTGACGTTTCAACTACCTTTAATGAGTAATTTCCGTAAAAAAATGATGGGCCGATAAGTTTCCTCGTTACTTTTGTAAAATTTATAGTCCAATTATAAGTTCCCTGAAAATAAAATAATAAAAATTATTTTAATTGTCTTCTCCTTTTTCCCTTTTGCAACTAGGTGGGGTGCACGTTTTCTTCCTCCTTTCTCCTCTAACATGCGTCATCTCGACATGCCCACCTTTTATACTCACCTCATTTATTACGCAATCCTTTCATATTTTTTAAAGTATCAATTTAATTATCATATCTCTAATGATACACCAAATTTATATAAAACCAAAGTATCTGTTAAACATATGCGTTTAAAAAAACAAAGTTATAAATGAAACACAATTTATAAACGTTGTTTTTGTTACGTTTGCCTGTTTATTTATTAGAGCTCTTCAATAAATGCACCAACGCTTTAGCTTTTAAGGCTTTAGCCATATTACATAGAATTATTCAGTGACGCTTTACTGACGGCCATTTTTATTTTTATTTCGAGTATTCGAAAATTCATAGACTGAAGTCGAAATGCGCACAGCACTTCACGACTTTTCCATCTATGACTATTATTTTAATATGAGTACACTTAAAATCGAAGAGGGATGTTGATAGTTCTTTAGTGGTTGTATATTTATTTCCATTAATGGTCATTTAACGATGATCATAATGTCATTATCAAACTTCTACTTATAAAGTCTTCAGCTATGTCATACCTTTTCAACAACGCAGTTTTTATTTGCACCTAGGTCATTCTTCATAATTTCTGCAAAAGCAAAGTGTTTACAAAGATCAACCACTCTGTAAACCCATAACAGACTTTTCTTTTCGCCTTTGAATTTGTACATCAGTACCTTCAACTAGAAACAATGTACAAATTTAGTTATTTTTATGTGGTTAAAAATTCCTACTTAAATTAAAACGATTTTCTAACACATGACAAATCTATGTGTTGCACGAGAGCAAAGAGAATAAGTTATGACTAGAATACTAAAGATATTAATTACTTCATTCACCAAAAGAGGATGTTGAAAATGTAGATATACGGTACCAAAGTAATAATTATTTTCTTTTTCTACAACTAATCCATAATCTGTATCATTTTTCACTTTAGGTCCTCTACATACTTCATATCGCGACCAAACTAACTCATAAGGTCCCTGAAAAAAACAAAAATATATAAATAGGTTTGCATTAAACTTTGAAAGACGAGTGGTTGTAACGTAAGGAAAATATCGTTTTAGGTCGGATAGCTTTTGGATAGCAACTTTGCTTTAATTACTGCACATCACACATTTACACGTAAAACAGTATTTTTTTTAAATCATATTAAGAAGATTTTAATTTCTTGTATTCAGTTAATTAAGCTTTCCAAAATATAAATATCCTATCACTAGACATTTTGAACGTCGCCTACTATTATATGTACTAGACGCCAGTAAGGAGAAAAAATATTATTTTTTTCAAAGCATTTTGGTACGGATGAAATATAATATGTTATTATTTAAATGTTGATAATTCCAAAATTAATTTACCAGACACTAATTTGAAAGGTAAAATGGGTCTGAGGTGTAAAAACCGGCAAAACTGTTTGATTACAGAGAAAACATTATTTAAAAGTTACTGAAGTAACATAAAATTCAACATTTATTATAGGCGTAGATATAATTATAATTGATTTAATTTAAGGGTGTCTGAGAAGGACAAGTGTTGCTGTTAATAAACGATGTGGATTCTAATATTAATCTAAGTCTTCATTCATATAAATTCTTATTTACGTTTGTTTGTAATGAAACTGCTCCTAAACGCCTGGTCGATTTTGATAAAATTTTTGGTGTTTAAAGTGGATTCGACGATTATTTTGATTTACTAAAAAGTGTGCAATTTTTGTACTTATCTTATGTGAAGGACGTCTGTCGGAATTTGTGGTGCAATTTTATACACTTTTGCTACTTGTTACCTTTAAAAAACTATGATCCATACGTCATAACTGGGAATCGTTTAAAGTATAAGGGAATTCATCCCGACCATTTAACATTCGGTAGTTTACCTGACGTACTAGAACATGCTTATAGAAATAAGAAGATTATAATGGTTAGAACTAAAACGTGAGAAACACGAAATACTTACAAAACTCTCTTCATCCTTGAGTATATCAAATGTATTTAGGAAACTAAAAAGTAAGCCTAAAAAAATACACATTAAAAACGTCATTACTTGAATCAATGAGAGTCAATTGGCATTTTAGAAATAGTTACAATAAAATTTACGTTAAATATGATAGCGGAACTAATTTGTCTTCAATTTGTAGGCAGATTATGTCGTTATGGAAAAGTTAACCTTCATGAATATACTTTGTGATAAACAATATAACATATTTAAATAATAGTAATTGATATCAAACCAATTTTACTATCTATTTTGAGTGATGTAAAAGAAAATTATATTTGATGATACTAAAAATTCTGATTACAAAAAAATATGTACCTTAGTTGATAATCCATTAACAAAAATAGGTGACGTTGCCTTTAATATTCTACTGTACTATCCAATGCAATATCGTAATAACAAAATGGTATTATTATAAGTTAAAAATGCCTTTATCCAATGAACATATAATTAATTTTACAAATTCTTATTTCAATATTTTTTTATTCATTTTATATTAGCAGGTATTTCAAAGAGCTCTGTAATTCCATCGTACTAATATATTTATGTATCTAAAATACAAGCATAAAGCGTAATTTTTATTGTATGCCATACGAGTTCTTTATTTTCTCACCGCTAAATTTATGTGACTTTTACTGTGAAGTTCTTTTACTTTTTTATTAAATAGAGTGTAGTTGTTATAGGCATCTCACCTGATTATTTAAGTATTTTTAATCAATTTTCTTATATAATATACAAGAATTTATATGACAAATTCCTTTTTCACAAAAAGAATATAATTACTTCATATAAAATACAAAAATAATTCTTCGAAGAATTTATAACTTCTTGAGAAATATAACATGCAGGTAAAGGACAATACAATTTAGTAAAATCAGCTTTTAATGCAGTTATTAATCTTGAGTGTTTAACATGGTAGTTTTGCAACAGCGAGCACTGCGTACGGTGGAAATGTCGGAAAGCCAGGGATGTGATAGGGGGTATTCCTTCCTAGTTCTCTGAGAGCCTATGTGGCTCATCAGCAAGGCAACTATGGATGGCCGAGACCCACAACACCGGCTAACGGTATGCATAATGCATTTGCCCAAAAAAATGTGTTTGAAATTTATGCTAAAAAGTAAATATTTACAGAAATTATTTGATTAAACTACGATCCTAATCGTTTATAGTTCATTATTAGGTTATAATTTTAATCAAAATATACTTATTCAAATAAAAGACACGGACAATTTTTCTGAAATGAAATGTTGAGGAAATGAACAAACACTCAAATGTAAAAAAAAAACATTTTATTATATTTGGTCGACCTTTAACTTTGTCTCAACTAGGTATCAAACGTGTACTATTTTTTTCTTAACTTCCATATCTAAGTGATAACACAATATGTTGGCCGTTTTCGATGTTCCAACCGCTTTTATTGAATAATTTCCATAAAAAAACGCTGAGCCAATAAATTTCCTCGTGATTTCTGTAAAATTTATAGTCCTATTATAAGATCCCTGAAATAATAATGTTAAACGTCAATATTAGGAAATAATAATACCTTAAGATTTCATTTAAAGTTTAAATAATTACTAATTATACTGCAAGCACATAATAGTCGCAGGCGGGCCTTATCGCAACGCATAATATTTAGATTTAACATGTGCGAAAGTGATTTAGTTACTTTTTTATTATACAACTAGCACACCGCTCAAGACGTTGCTCTGGCTAAGATTTTTGTTAAAACGCTTGTTCTATTAACATAGCGCCATCTATTGAATATATAGTCAATTCAGTCAACGGATATTGCCTTATGTTGGTATCGTTTATAGCTAAATGATAATTTTGACTCAGAAATAATAGACAAATAATAATTCATAATACAATAATATTGAGACTATGGATGTAGAAGTAAACAATCCTATCTTTCATTTTGGATCAAACGGTGTGCAGATTTGATTGAAATTGGTTAAGTAGTTTAAGAAACCACGGCAAACAAACAACCTGATATGTAATTTATTTGTGTATTATTACAAGGTGGGACGCCATTGAGTCCGCGAGTCATTATTTCATTATGCTTTTCAAAAATTTATTTGTAACGAACGTTGTTCCACCCTATGTGTTATCGAAATTCCGAAACGATATAATGAATTCTTTGAAATACTTTTTCACATAGTTCTAAATGTTTTATCTACAAATAAAATGAAATTATCTGATTGTCATATTAAGATAACAGCTATTTTTAAATACTTTTAAATGTATATGTAGTACTTATAACAGAGACACAGTTTATAATTTGTTTGTATATCCGTTTATCAGTCTGTTTGTTCGAGCTGATCTCCGAAACAGTTGGCGGATTACGATAGGCAGTGAAACTGCAGAACTTCACTAGTCACTAGAAATTTTAGTACAAGTATTTAGTTCCATTGTTATAACAGGCACGATAGTATAAATGTAAAGCCATGATGAATAAGTACAATTTTTTAAAGTACAGCTATATATTAATAATGTATTCAGCTATATTCAACCAAACCTTTTCAACAACACAATTTTTATTTGCACCTAAGTCGTTCTTCATAATCTCCGCAAATGCAAAATGTTTGCAAACTTCCACCACTCTGTAAACCCATAACAGACTTTTCTTGTCGCCATTTACCTTATACATCCATACCTTCAACTGAAAACCACGTACAAAAAAAATATTTAACGTTAACAAATACTGGCAACTCAACAAAGAAGAAAATAATGGATATTTACATTATTTTATATATTTATATAGGATCAAGTTAACAAGTTTTTCAATGCGTCAATACAGTTTTTTCTGGGAAAAGTGAATATTTTCTTTAATATTTACAAACATAAATTGTAACCAGATTAATAAAGATATTAATTACTTCATGCATTGAGAGCGGATGTAGAAATTGTAAATATATGGTACCAAAATAATAATCGTTTTCTTTTTCTACAACTAATCCGTAATTTGTATCATTTTTCACTTTAGGTCCTCTACACACTTCATATCGTGACCAAACTAACTCATAAGGTCCCTGAAAAAATTATCCAAATTTATAAACATAAATCTTTCTCTGTTAATCAATGTCCCGTAGATCGATTCAGCCGTTTTCGAGATTAGTCAGAACGAACAAATAGAAAATACTATTGTATATTTTGTTTTTTTTTTATATATATATCAAAAATCTAAATATCATTTAAATAAGCTGTCATTTTTTAATTTACAAACATTTCAATTGTATTTATATATATACAATTGAAATATCAGTAGACATTTCAATTGTATCTTGCATTTATACGTATGTGTATATTGTATTTTAATCGTTTGTTTAATATATTTAATTGTGAATTCTCTTCCATGATGTAAATAGACAACTTAATAATCTGCAACAGGTCATTTTCTGATATTATAATCAGCATACCGATATAGTATTTTATCATCCCAAGAGTCTGTATATACCGATCAATTACGAACGAGCTTGCCGTTACAAACTGATAAGTCTGCCACACATTATTAATTACTCAAATATACAATATCGATTTGTGTGTTTTTCGATATCGAGTAGACGGAAATTCATAGACTAATGTTTAAACACATCTTACAGCACTTAACGATCAGACATTTACGATATTATATTTACGTGCAAAAGGAATTCTGCCTGCCTGCTTATATTTTTAATATTTAAAAGTTTTCTAGACGTAGACGCTTATAGACGTGTGAAAACCTTAATGATTACAATTAAAACGCACGAAATAGGAAATACTTACGAAATTCTTTTCATCTTTGGGTAATATATCAAAGGTATTAAGGGATTTAAAAAATAAAAACAAACAAATACACATTAAGAACATCATTACTTGAATCATTGAGAATCAATAGGCCTTTTGAAAATTTTTACATTAAATTCTATGTTAAAATTATTACCGGAACTAATTTGTGTCCAGTTTATAGGTAGATTATGTCGTTATAAAAAATCTATGCTTGATGCTTATAAACCCTGCCTGATGTCCATTTAAATTATGTGATAAACTATTTAAACAATAGTATTTATATACTACTTAGACACAATAGTCCAGTATTTTTGATGATAATAAAAACTGTAAACTTAGTTTTTAATAGAAAAGTACTTAATAATATTTAATAAAATTAGAGACATTTTAAAGATACAAAATGAAACGGGGTAAAGTAGCCCTCAGGGCACTTTTGGTCTAAACGTAGACACATGGCGAGCGCTACCGCGCTATCCAAGACGTCCGGTTTATTTTAAAAGCCAAAAGACTAAAAACGCGATAATCGTTTAGAAAAAAAGAGGCGTAAAATATGTGTTATATATAACAGACGAAATCGGATGTCTCTCTAACTAAGGCTAAATCAGACGTACAAGTTGCAGAAGAAGTCTATTCTCTACCACTTGATGTTTTGCGTGTTAGAATTAGGTCTTCGCCTTCCTGAAGAAAATCCAATAAAATTCGCTATCAAATCCGCTTTTTATTATCAACTATTGATCTCATCTTTTTTAAAATTGGTAGGACATAAAGAAATCACAAAGAATAGAACACTGACAAAAGGCTTTATAAATTATAACCCTTCTGACTACGAAAAATGTGTACCTTTGCTGATAATCCCTTATTAGATCTACTTTCAAAAATTATTGCAATTACAACTAGTTTAGAATTCGTTTCATGCTAAATGTAATTCAAATGGATAACTTATTTCTTACAGTCCTATTTTTCATTCGTTACATTACTGTATTTAATCTAATTAAACTGGATATCTTAACTTAAAATTTGGAGAATTTTATACGATAATAAGGGGGCTGAAAACTGAGCGGGTGAAGACGATACGAAAATCAAACCAAGGTCATAGCTAATATTGTTTCTGTAATATCGATATTTTATCACCTTTTATTAATAAGACTTAATGAGGGTTTAATTATAGCTCACCACAATGTTAATATCAAAATAAAATTATAAATTAATTAATTTATTACATATTGAATACTAATTTAGTAGTAACTAATGTTTTCGCTATTTTTACATTATGCATTAGGAAAGAATACAGCCGATGATAAACCGACAACAACTCAAGCGAAGAGCTGGGATGATCTCACGTTACGTTCCCTAGAAATTACTGTTTATTGAAATTCGGCTAACTCTAAACATCTTTAGAACCTGAAGGAGGCAAATTCCATGAAATTCACACTTGTAGGCAGTTTTAACATGCTTATACCCTAAGATGAAGATTTTATTTATACAGCAGTAACTAAAATGCCTTTATACAGTTTTCATTATTTGATTTATAAATGATTCTTTAAATATTTTGCTATATTATTTTTATTCGCTCGAGGTAAACCATAGCGCTCTCGATTATGTGATTTATTTTTGTATTTGCAAAATTTTGTATTTAAAAATTTAATTTCATATACAGGAGCAGTCATATACCGGTGTCTAGAAAACTTACAAATATTTTGCGTACATTTTATTGGCTGTCAGGTCTAAGCATATTATGACGTCATAACCGTTTCTTTAACATAATAAATATCGAGTGTTTGTACATAACTTATATAATATATAAAATTCTCGTGTCAGAATGTTTATTACCATCTGAAACGGCTAGACCGATTCTTATGAAATATAGTGTGCTTATTCAGTAGATCTGAGAATCGGCTACTATTTTTCATACCCTTAAGTGATAAGAGTTGTACACCACTAACGTGTTTTTTTTTGTTATAATGAGACATTAAAAATACAACCCCAAATTTTCACCCTTCTAGCACCAACCACTAATTTTTATTCACGATATATTTTTGTAGTAGAACAACCTTTGCTGGGTCAGCTAGTAAATAATAAAATTATTAATCAAAATATTTGTTATAGAAATATATTTCGAATCATTTTTTTTATGATTATAAACATCCATTTTTAGTGATATTAACTAAATACAATATCAAGACACAAGAAAATATATCTTTAAAAAAATTTTGTAATGCAGTTATTAATTTTTGCGCTTTGGAATTTATACTCAAAAGTAGATAAATATTTACAGAATACTATTAAACTGTGTAATTTATTCGTTGCAATGTATTATTATCATATTTTAAAATTCAAAGGAAATAACATGATTTTGAACAATTAACTTTTAATGTGAATAATCATTTCATTAAATATAATCAATCATTAACATCTTCTCAACTCGTCCAGTTATTTTTTCTTAATTTCCATATTTAACATATAACACAAAATGTTAGCTGTTTTCGATGTTTGAACCGCTTTTATAGAATAATTTCCGTAAAAAAAGGACGAGCCAATAAATTTCCTAGTGATCTCTGTAAAATTTATTGTCCTATTATATGATCCCTGAAAGAACAATGGTATTCGTCATTTTAAATAAAGTAACAGTTACTATAGGTTGGCCGCTTAGAGAATGTATTCCATTATTTAGTACATATCTTTTAGAATAAACAGTTGACATAAAATTATAATAACGCATATGAGCTAAAAATAATATTTTATTTAGCTCTCTTAGGATAAAAAAGTAGATGTCATTTTAATAAAATACGGAAAGCAGCTAAATGATAATCGTTCGTTCGTAAAATAAATAAAGTATAAACTTTTTGTATAATACATTCAACGTCATTTCAAAATTACTTCATTTATTCTTCAGTGTGCCAAGAACGCATTCTTTGAGAAGCCACAAAGATGGGCCTTATAATGTCGCTAAATCTTTAAGGAATTATATGGCAGCACCTTTGTTTTTTTTTAAAGCTACATTTGTACCTAACAAATATATAACTTATTACTGATCTAAGTTAGCAAACGATGTAGTAGAGTTTGATTTTCTGTAAGCAAATATTAGCATTTTTCTAATCCTATATCTATTATTTACATAAACAAATTATATATAGCGTCGGTTTATAATAGCGTACATACAATTTTTAACAGCTGTTTTACAAATGTGTAAAAAGGCTATTAAAAACAATTGTATAATATATAATGTAGTAATAACAGAAACCCAATACTTGTTTTTTTGTATGTCCTTTTGCATTCCTGCTTGTTCTGAATAATCTCAGAAACGATTGTACGGATTTTGATTGGACTTTAATGATAAATCAAGTGCACTGCAAGTCTGTTATAGAAAATTTTGTTGTATGCATGTTGTTGCCTTAATAAAATCGGCACAAAAGAATAGATTTTGGAGCTGATAATGACGAGGTCATTGTTGCAGTTTTTTTAATCTACCTATTAATAATGTACTCAACTATAGCAAACCTTGTCAACAACACAATTTTTATTTGCACCTAAGTCGTTCTTCATAATCTCTGCATAAGCAAAGTGCTTACAAAGTTCGACAACTCTGTAAACCCATAACAGACTTTTTTTATGGTCTTTTAACTTGAACATCCATACTTTCAACTGAAAAAAATGTATAACGAGTAAGGCTTTTTATATCATTATTTTATAAGCTAAAAATTACTGACTACTCTAAAATACACAAATATCAAACAGACTCATAGAATTTGAAGTTTAAAAGATTCCCGAAGCGTCAATGTAGTTTCTTCACAAGTAAAAAGCGAATATTTTCTTATATAATAGTAAAGATTTTAATTACTTCATGCATGAAAACCGGATGTAGAAATTGTAGATAAATAGTACCAAAATAACAACCGTTTTCTTTTTTTACGACTATTCCGTAATTTGAATCATTTGTCGCTTTAGGTCCTCTACATACTTCATATCGTGTCCAAACTGCCTCATAAGGTCCCTGAAAAAAGTAATGCGTAATTAAACACTAGCAAAAGATATTTTAGTAACATAGATCACTCATTATGTTATTTTTAAAATATGTACAGCCATGTCGGAGATTAGCCAAAACAACCAGACAAACAGAAATAATATTTTAAACTAGCTTTTGCCCGCGGCTTCACGCGAGTTCTACTCCTAATTACTTTAAATACCAGATGCGATAAGATTAATAAATTATCATTTTTTAATTATATTTATGGGTCAGTATTTCGGCGATAATGGCTTACACGTGAAAGCTAGATATATGATATCGCTGGCTTTTTTGTATAACTAATTAAGTTAAACATTTCTATTGTAATTACATTAAATACGTGTAACTCCAAAAATTGTTTTTTCACACTATATCTTTATAAATTATAGCCTATTTGTTATACTGATATATAAGCTTTTTTTATATAGTTTAAACAAACTCCATTAAGTAGTTTTTACGTGAAAGAGTAACAAACATATATCCATATATTCTTATAAACTTTCGCGTTTATAATATTAGTAGGAAATATATATAGCTCTTGTTTTATATTGCAAACAGACATTTCTAATATTCTTATTTACATTTAGTTTTAATTAGCGGCCTTGACAAAGCAATAAGCCACGCACACCCATTTTAAAGTATCGATAATTAGCAAAAAGTAATTTATTGATATAATACTTAATAGCAATCTTATATCTAAACTGATAACTGATATTATTTCTTCATAGGAGTGTTTATTTTCTAATCATCGAAGGTCATTACTCACTTCTACACTAACTAACACGTCAGCCACACGGCATTATAAATTTTTCAAAAATGCTCTGTTGCCTTATTTTTCTTTTTCATTTTAAGAATTCCAATATTTATAAAGTAATCTCAAAATATACATTATAACACTTTACGACTTTACCGTCTACGAGCAGTGGAATAGACTCACTTCAACTATAACTTTTTAGAAATCTATCTCATGCAAACATGAGAAAACCTTAATGATTAGAATTAAAACGCACGGAATAGAAAATACTTACAAAATTCTTTTCTTCTTTAGATAATATATCGAAGGTATTAAGAGGCTCAAAAAATAAAAATAAACAAATGCACATTAAGAACATCATTACTTGAATCATGGGGAAACAATTGCCCTTTTTGGAAATGGTTAGATTAAAAATTATGTTAAAATTGTTACCGGAACTAATTTGTGTCCAATTCGTACATAGATTATGTCGTTACGAAAAAGTAGGCTTTATCGTTATGTACTCTGTCTGATGTCCATTTAAATGATGTGATAAGCTATTTATATAATACTTTCACACAATAGTCCAGTATCTATGGTGATAATAAATACTGTAAACTTAAGTTTACAATATTTACTTAAGTTTTTAATAGACAAGGACATATTATCACTGTCATATAACGTGTCATATTAGACATATTATTAAAAAAGTACTTAATAATATTTAGTTAACACAGAAATCTTTCAACGCTGCAAAATGAAACGGGGTAAAGTATGTGTCATATCAATATAACAATTTGTTTAAAAAATATTGTATATCCTTAGAATAAAGAAATTTCAATAATTTAAAACAGACGAAGTCAGATGTCTCCCTATCTAAGGCTAAATCAGACGTACAAGTTATAGAAGAAGTTTATGCTCCACCACTTGATGTTTTGCGTGTTAGAATTGTAGGACTTCGCCTTCCTGACGAGAATCCAAAAAAATTTGCTATCAAAGCCGCTTTTTATGATCAACTATTGATCTCATCCTTTGTAACATCGGTAGGACATAGAGAAATCGCAAAGGATAGAACACTGGCCAAAGGCTTTATGAATTATGACCCTTCTGACTATGAAAAAATGTGTACCTTTGCTGATAATCCCTTAACAGGTACACATACTTTCAAAAATTATGAAAATTACAACTAGTTTAGAATTCGTTTCACTCAATATTTAACTCAGATCGTTAGCCTACTTTTTGCTGTTCTATTTTTCGTCCGTTACATTACTGTATTTAATATAATTAAACTGGATATCTTAAGTTAAAATCCAATCCCTGGAAAATATTGAAGCGCAAATGTTATACGATAATAAGAGGGCTGAAAACGAAGCGGGTGACGATGACATGAAAATCAAACCAAGGCCAAAGCTAGATATTTATTGCTGTAATATCGATATTTTATCAATTTTTATTGGTAAGACTTTATGAGGGTTTGATTATTACTTACCACAACGGTAATATCAAATTAACTTTATAAATTTCTTTATCAAATTTAATACTACTTTAATAGTAACTACTGTTTTAGCTACTAATAAATTATGTTTGAGACAAAGAATGCAGCCGATGATTAAACCGACAGCAACACAAGCGAAAAGCTGGGATAATCTCCCTTTACTGTCCCTAGAAATTACTGTTTATCGAAACCCGGCCAACGTTATACATCATAAGATCCTGAAAGAGGCAAATTTCATGAAATTCACACTTATAGGTAGCTTTAACATGCTTATACCCTACGATGAAGATTTTGTCTATACAGCGGCAACTAAAATGCCTTTATCCAATGAACAGGTAATTTAATTTACAATATCTTATGTTTTTAATTTTACGTATAGCTATAGTCATAATATTGTTTCTATTAGTAAACATTAAGTGTCGTATTTAGTTAAGTCACAATTCTTGTTTTACTTTCTAGAACTGCGGTCTATACATCTTTAATCAGGGATATAAGATCTCGATACGATCTACATATTTACATTTCTTTTCACATTGGGAAAGTCTAAGACTCGGCGATGAGCAATTTACAGAAGGAGGTGAAAGGTTCACCGCAAAGCTTGATGATTTTCAAAATGACGACAATATCGATCTAGATTATTATGTAGGAAAAATGTCAGATTTTTGTAAGTGTGCGTGTAAACCTGAATGCAATACGTTAAATTTTCAAATGTTCAAACATCTGATCCTCAATATAACTTGCATAATTTCATTCGCTGAGTCAAAAAAATAACCTGATATATAACTGCTATAGAATCGCGCCATCCTCCTGTTTAATAACCTAATTTTTACTTGAATTCTTAACTTTTCAGATAAAACTGTTTGGAAATCATTTCACAAAACTCTTCTTCTGAGTCCTACAGAGAAGTGGCTATCCAATCATCTGAGACGATATAAATGGCCGATAGAACTTCATCTGTATAGAGAAAACAATAGTGGTTACAGTTTTATGGGGTTCCTTGATTTGTTCAAATTACTTTATCCCGGCGGTTTGTTTTCTATCAAATCTTACGTAGATTGTTCAAATCAGTGAAGAGATAATGAAATAAAGCAAAATCTATAAAATATCTCGTGAACCATCTTTGTGACTCTATGCCACATACTCATTGTCTGATGTATTCAGGTTTCAGGAAAATAAGTTAAGATTTGCTTGACAATACCTAAAGTTGAATTCTACCTGCTTTTAAAAATACAAATAATCGAATAGTAAAATACTACAAGTGACACGATAACCATTTACTATCTAAAATTTCATATATATTTTTCAGAGACCACTGCTCGTATAGCAATACCGCTTGACTGGATGAACTCTGAGCTGATTTTGGAAAAGTGTGGGTGCGAATTTCTTCTTCCACCGAACGAAAAATCTCCCTCTACCTTTACAACTGTACAGAAGTCCAGCAAGTAGGTGTTTTTAATTCTCATTACTAGAATGTAAACAATCGCTAAATAACGATTTGTTTTTGATTTTAGAGGAACTACAGAATCGATACATACCAGTACTAACACAGATACTTCGAAAACTTTAGGACCTCGTCCAACTGGAAGTGATGAAAATCCAGCCTTCATTCTCGTAGAAGTCAAATTAGCAAGACCTTTTGTGGAGGCTGTCATACCACCACATATAACTCAGTACATAATTACTTTATTTAGACATTGATAATATTTATGGAATGAACTGAGTTACATTGAATAGCAACGTAGCCTTTGACGTTTACTAATGATAATTGCACTTTTACTCCCTTATTCAGAAAAATAATCATAAGCCAAATGGATGCTTTGACGTGTGCATACTTGAAGGCTGTGTTATGAGATATTTTTGAATAAGCGTAGTTATTTTTATAAACTGTTGTCTTGTAATTTTATTGGAAAACTAACTTCTGCCAGCGGCTTCGCGAGCGTCCATTGTGTATTTGTACACCTTGGGTTATATTATTGGAATTTTAGTAAGGATCCCTAATTTTTTGCAAATATGATAAAGACTTCCTCTATATTTTTCGAAAGAATTTTTCAAATCGGATCAGCGGTTCCTGAGCCTAGCGCGCTCAAACAAACAAACTCTACAGCTTCATAATATAAATTTAGATTAATGTACATACTTAAATCGCAAATTTGTGTATTACTAGTTTTTTAATTATTACAATCTTACTTATAAACATCTATCAAATCAGGATTAAACACTCAGAAGGCGTATAAACTAATATGGTTAGCATACGTGCACAATTTTATATAATATATTTTTATTTATATTTATTTTGAACAGAGCAGAAATTAATGAAATTCTAAATAAGTTTGAGGCTATACCCAGTAAGAGAGAATGTTCCAGTCGAGGGCAAACCGACAGAGATTGGCTGTCTACTGTAAGATCAGCAAACACATCCTTACGAAGAGTGCCATACTTTGGTTACTATTCCTTTAATGCTTCAAATTTCAGATTTTATAAGATAAATTATATGTCAAAAACCTAATCTCAAAAAATAATAATGCTTTGTATTGTTTTATTTATATTTTGAACGCCATAAATTAGAAGTGAAACCCAATTAATTCTTCTCCATTTTTACATATGACAAACGAACCACTATTTTTAGATTAGTTTTATTATTAAGCCATATTTCAAAAAGCCAGATTCCAGGAATTCTAAGGCCGTAAATGGTACATTAACTAAGTTTTCAGCTGTGGTTTTGAAAGTTATCAGCGACTGATTATCATTTTGTTTCAATCGTCTAGGTGTAACCGATATTTGTCTCATCAATCGACAATTAGGTGGAACACGGACTCGTTTAGAGATATTGACATCCTTTTGGCAAGACGCAGCGTTATATGCTAATAATAATTTTGTAATAAGTGATTTTCTTGACAGTGAAGACAAAGTAGAGGTTGGCTACTTAAAGATATATAAATTATCATAAAATTTATTGTAATAAGGATAATGATAAAATACTCTATTAGCCCATCTAATTAATCGCGATCTAAAGACGAAACATGAATAATAACTCAAATTATATATAGACAGTATAGATTTTTCGTTTACATATATACTTATATAGGGAATTTGACTATTTATAATTTTTTTTTCATTATGGAATAAAAAAGCATGTGTGATTCTATAATCTTTATTATTCTATATATTCACAATGTGAATATTTGTTAGTGCAAAAGTTCCTTAGAATCTACCTACCAATAGTCAAGTAACTATTAATACTATTGTATTCAAATCTATTGTTGCCCAACTCTCGAAAACATGTATTACACGTCGCCAGGAAATGACTATGATGGTGCACGCTTGCCTCATGCGAATGACAAATGATTACCTAACCAACAAAGAGTTTCAACATGAGATGGATCCTACTCTCAGAGCGGCTAGACACGCACGTCAGCTAAAAGATACCAAACATGCCTCTGAACTTTATCTACAGGTATGTTTAATTGTATAATTACTATAACGGGAACTTCATAATATACGCGTTTAAATTGTGATACTCAATGTTGTGGATCATGCGTTTTGCGTGTTTTATTGTCAAGTGAAATACGCGTCTAGATAATTTTACAACAATAGTTATTATTTTAAATGACTTTAAATTTTATATAACAAATTGCTAACCCTATATTTTAAAATGGTCCTATATACGTTACAAGGTAATGTACAAAATAAGACGTTGTTATGACGTCTATTACTACTGTAGATAATATTTCCATTTTAAAGGTAAATTGATTGATTTTTTAATATTTTGCATTTTGTCCAGCAACAAAACTTAATGTTTTAAACTTCAGTAATAGGAAGTACTTAACACAAAGATCTAAATTTTATTTCATTTTACTTTGGCCTACGGACCTTGCAATTTATTATATTTCACATTTCGTCGATGACTTTGACTTAACTGGTTTATTTTCATTAAATAAACAATAATAATGAGAACAGCTTTCAAAATATTGCTTACTTTTACAGACTATCGTAAATGCTCCTCTCGATGCTGATCTTTGGCGTGAACTCTCCACTTGTCTCAAAGATATTGATGTAGATACAGCAGATGTTTGTATTAATAAATCCATTAGTATTAATCCTCGACAGCCTTTGAGGTATGGTAATTCACTGTTTTAATACTGTAGAAAACGAATACGTTTATTTTCGTTTCTAAAACCGTAAAAAGATCCTAACTTTAAATTAAGATATATTCTTATCGATTTATTATTATTTTAATATATTAACTGTAACACTCCAAAGTTTTTTTTACATTTATAGTACGCATGGCACACAAAAAATATTTAGAACTATAACTATATAGAATAATAAAGAAAGCACCGAACTATGAAGTTTAATATAATTACTGATAAATTTCAGTCTTTTATCTAAGGGATGTATGGTATTCGACTTAGACCCAGACGCTGCAGAACCCTTCTTCTTGTCACTGCTCGGTCTATACCCATTTTGGACGGTTCTGTGGGTTGCCGCAAGCGGGTATTATTGGCATAGAGAACTGTTTCACATGTCTACTGAAATTATAAATTACGTTCGAAGGTATGTTTAGTAAATATAGATTGTGCTATACGTAGTTTATTCCATTATCAGAACACTTGTAACTTATGAAACTTAATTGTTTCTGTAAAGCAAACTGCAAAATCTTTTATCTTCAGAATAGACATATTTATACACAATTATAAATACTGGTCTATTTATGTTTTTCGAGTTAATTTATTTATTTATTTACGATTACACTAAAGATATAGTTAATTATAAATACTATATAGTTTATATCATTTATATTAATATGTATATAAGCTAAACTGTACTGATTACCTTTATGTATTTGTATATATCCGTTATGAACAGACGAGCAAAACAGCACTAATTATTAAATGATCTATTAAATTTTACTTCAATAATTCGGTAATTCATGGACAAGTCTGAATTTGCATTTATACCCGGACGCTATTTGAATATATGTTTTTATTAATTCGTCACACCCAGTTAATACTCTAAGCTTTACCGGACGTATGAATAATATGCTATTTGTTCTTCTGCATGCGTTCGTGAAGGATCCTGGCCTTAAAAAATTTAGATTTGCGAACGAAAGCCCCGGCTCAAGTCATTTCTATATAAACTAAAGCATTAGTATGTAATGTTAAATATCAACAGAATCGAAGCAGAAGGCTTAGCACAGGAGTTACCCTACCCAAGAGCTTGGGAAAGGGAATTGGGTGACTGGTGGGACCAAACTCCCCTACTGCCAGGAACGAATCGTTACTACGACGCCACTGACCTTCTCCTGAGGATTAGAGGAATATCGGTTTGTCATAATATTTTAGCAGTAAAGGCTATCATGTTTTGATTCCTTATTTATGAATACATCTAAATAGAAGTTGAAATAATATCAAAATAACATGTTTTTTCAATGTACATTAAAGTATGTATACACAAAAAACTGTATATATACAATAAAAAAATGTCCGTCTCTCTTTGAGTTTCTTCCATCTAATCTCCTGCGCAGCTGGACTGATTTTAATGGGACTTTCATTTTATATTTAATTTAATATCATGTGCAGTTAGCAGAGGTATGCCTAGCCCGGGCTCTTACGGAAGCTGGTGAATCTCCAGTTTACTGTCACTTTCTTGGCCTCTGTACAAGACTTCGTAAGGACGTCGATACAACATTGTGCCACTTACATAATGCGGTGGAAAAATATGGAGACGTAAGACTCTTCTCTACAGAATAAATTATAATTCTAGGTATTTCGAAACAAACAAAAAAAACGATATTTTGTTGAAAAATGGTGTAGTTTTTACAAAACTATACAAATTCTATTTGTTGGAGTTAAACTAACTAACTTTATAAAAAGTGCAAATATTTTTCAGATTAATTATTTAAGGAGTCTCGAGGGCGAATGCTATCACAAGAAAAAAGATTATACACAATCAAGATCAAGTTTTGAAAAAGCTGGTAGCTGCCTGGGCGCTTATAGGTTGTACCTATTCCAGCTATCCTTAAACCTTTAATTTATTAATTGATTCTAAAACAAATTTTGTCTATCACTGCATAGTTTTGCCGAAAATTAATAGTAAATCAGACCTATAAATCTAATTCTTATTAGCTTTTGCAAATATCTTGACGACTTTAAAGTTTTAATGAAAATAAAGAGTAACTATTCTGTTTCACTTTATTTTCATTAAATCAGCCGGGCTTAATATTACAAAATGAATATTTTCACAAACATTGTACATAACAAATCAAGTAACTTTCAGCATTCTTTTATCTATGCCGCGACGCGAACCTCATCGCATAAGAGCAATGTTGACTGACTTAATTCGTCGACAACCCAGCGCTTACGCTTGGATGGCTCTAGCTGATGACTGGATGCTGGTAATTTTTGTAAGAACATCCCACGAAAATAGATGTGCCTTCAAAGGCCGCTTTGCCACGTTGATTTTACATATACATTGAGAAAAGTGACTTAGATACTCACTATAAAATTAGATGTCTACCAGTGAATGTCCCATCAAATTCAGCTCATATGTTTCGGAGGTTAGCCAGAACAAGTTGACAAACAGACGGACAAAAGTTTTTTAACTTGTATTTTGTTATAAGTAGTAGTAAACAGCTTTGAATATATATACAGGTGTTTTTGGACTGCTCCCGAAAACGAAAACAGATGATAGTAGTTATGACACCTTTGATGATGGGATGGAAAAAATTTCAATCCTGACTATAAAAAAGTCATATTTTAAAACGTTTTTTTGAGTTATTTACGGTCCACCATATGTGTACAGCTAAATGAAACGATAACTTCATAAAAAAATCTATATATATACTAGTTAAATCACTATTATGATGAGCTGACCCAGCAAACGTCGTTTTGCCACGTAAATATATAACATTTGGGGATGTATATTTTTTCATACGCTGTATCATAAGAAAATGAAAACAAAAAGATTTGTTTAAATAATTAAAAGAAATAGTAGTGGACCACGCTTAACATTATATATATATTCAAAGCTCTTTTATTTATTTTCTGCTTTATATAGATATGCTCAAAAGTAGTATAATATTTTTAAAATAGCGAAGTAGTGTTGGAGAAGGAGGCGATGCAGGCGCAACTGTGGAGCAAGCTACAGCAATCTCGTGCGGTATAGCTTGTGCTGTGCAAGCTTTAAAATTGGACAGGCAGGCGGGTCGTGCGTGGGCCCTCCTTGCCAACACTGTGAAGCCAAGCGCACGCAGGTTGCATTGTGAAAATATGGCTGTGTTGGTTAGTAGTATAACCGTCTATCTAGAGCGCCTTTTACACGGACTTTATAAATATTCAGGTTTAGATTCGACCAAAAACCATGGACTTGGCAGATTGGACTGAGCGCAATGACTTAGCAGTTATCGCCCTTTAATAGGTATATATGATATTGTACTTGTAGTTTATAGGATCATATGTTCTTGATGGTAATCATATCTACGAAGCTAGAAACATTTCAATGTAAATGAGGCTTAAAAATATCACACAACCGTAATTTCGCTATAGTAAGGTCAACGATTTTTATTGATTAATTGAGTCTCGCTAACCTTGTATATGTATGTTTAATGGTTTTATGATTTAATGGTATTTGGGTCTGTCCTGGTTGGAAAATTATCTATACTATTATTATAAAGCTGAAGAGTTTCTTTGTTTGAACGCGCTAATTTCAGGAACCGTTGGACTTATTTGAAAAATTCTTTCAGTGTTAGATACTACATTTATCGAGGAATGCTATATTATATTTGCAAAATTAGGGATCCTTCTAAAACTACAATAATGTAACCCAAGGTCTAAAGAAATAAAGTTATATAATTGACAACTAGAAGTAGATGACAAAA
>JAOSYY010011525.1:0-15254 GCA_025727935.1 Hebomoia glaucippe
CATCTCTCAGTATCGTTTGGAGCTAAAGGATAATTTTGACTCTCAAATATACAAATAAAATAATATTGCGACTATAACTTGATAAATAAACTATCCTACGTCTTAAGTTGGAGCATAGCACTCATTTTAAAGAAAACAACGCTAAAATCGGTTCAGTAGTTTCCGAGTTCATCCCGGACAAACATCGTGACAGGAGATTTATATATATTAGATGTACGTGGTCACCAGGTAAAACGGAAGGTTAAGAAGGACCATTTTCGAAAATTTACTTCACGATTAAAATAGTAGCCTTCAGCTTGAATAGTATATAAATATATCACAAAGGTCAATATTGTGACAGTAAAAATGATTTTCGTTTGTTTCTTAAATTGGGATATATGAGAACAAAAAATATATGAGGTACAAATGTAGGCAGGTGATACTTCAGCAACTTGATATTTGTAGGTAGCACTGTCAATTTATGTGTATTCCTGTTTTTCGGGACTTAATAAATTTAATCCCAAATTCGTACGAACTGAGGAGTTTTTATCTATCACATTAGTATTATATCGTTTCTTTTATTAAACTTTGACGTGGTTTATTTAGACAGATTTCATATTAATAGGTAAAAGAAAAATTTACCTAAGTATGTAAAATTTTGCGGGAATAAAACTGGGTTGGGTTGGGTCCTGCTAATTGTAAATAAGAACAATCGATCAACACACGTTTCATATAAAAATGTATATAGATACATATAAGAACAGGGGCTTTTTTATTCATGGGTCGAAAATATAAACGCTGGACTATTTGAAATAGCGACCCTTAGAAAATTGTATTTATCGTTTCGGCAATGCGCCATTGTACTAAGATAGTGTAGTTACAAATATCTAAGATATAAATTAAAAACACAAAGGCTGTGAAATAGGTTGCACTTAGCTGGAGGAGGCCTTTGTACTGCTGTGGAATATTAATTAAGTGCACGATTACTCTTTGGGAAATTAAAGCGTGGTCAATTTCAGGTCAGTGGTTCGCTTTGAAAGCGATAAATAGATTATTTTATAACTGCCAATGTGAACGGAATATCTATGCGGCTTTTACTGGGTATATTTACTGACCTCTTCACTCGTAAGAGCTGTATAATTAAACTTTATTGCAGACTTGTATGACAGACGTACATGAAGATCACTTTATTGTAGGCGATACCTAATATACATGGCATTAATTATTACAAGCGCGGTCCCTCGGTTTTACCCTCCTTGATATTAAAACGAACGATGAAAAGAAGACTCTAATTTACTTGTACAATACTTGGCGATCTGTGAGTTAGTCCTGTCAATGTCGCTCATACCGCTTAGGAGAAACATTGAAACAGACGGATAAAAAATTGATTACTTGAATTTATTATAGTTAGTAGTGCAAAAAAGTACTATTTTCATATTTCAAATAAGCACTTATATTTTATTTGTATATATTTTCTGAATTAATTCATATATTTTTTAAGCTCTCAAGTATTCCGTCAAAGGTTATTAAATCACCGAAAAAATTCAGAAAACTTTACGATTACTTGGATTTTGCGCGAGATAGCTACACCGCGGCGTTAAGAGGAAAATTAACGTGAACAAGATCGTTTGTCAGATATTATAAAGCAATGTTAGTTACAAACTGCTGAATTTACGTTATTTGAACAGTGCTTTGAAAATTAACCCCACAAATGCTCGAAATAGTACTGTGAGCTATTTGCTGGTTTGCATTCGTACACTTTGCACGTGTGAGGTCTTGAACTCCTAAAAGAAATGAGACGAAACTTTTATCTCTATTTCTTTGTTAATTTTTGTTAAATAAGATGTTCTTTGATGTTCGGCTTTTCGAAAACAAAGTTAAACGTGGAGGATATCACTCGGCTACAAGAATCAATAGTATTTATATTACAAAAATGATGAATTCCTACGTGTTTGATTTTTAATTATAAATTCTTGGAAATATACATATAAAAATTGAGATATCTGAATGTATATGCAGGTATATGAAGTACTTATTATACATAAATAAATAATAATACAGTTTGATGTAAACAGTACAAAAATAAGTCTTTACTCACTTTCTTTTAGTCAGTACTAAAAATGCTTTATATTAAAAGTAAAAGCAAAGTTAAGATAATGTAGGTAGTTTAAAAAAATGCTTCAGCTCTTAGCTTCATCATCACATCAACTCTAAGATATCAGGTTATATATTAAATCTGGATCAAATTTACACACAAAGTTACAATTCTATACGTTAATTAGTAGCTTAAAGAAAAAAAATATTTCAAATTTTTTCAATACATTTTGTGTTAGATATAAGTCATCGAATAAAAGTGTCATAGTAATAATAAGGGTAAATTAATGAAATGATGATATAATAGTCGAATTTACTAATTTTCAGATAAGTTTCCACTTCTGAGTCGTCTAACGAAGTATTGATTTGAGTGAAAGCCGGTAAGTAATAAATCTTCCAATATTTCCCTTCGGATGGAATTCCTTAATTAAATACCTTTAAAATTAATAGCTCGCCTCAATTTCCCTTTATTTTTCTATATTAGATAACGTTTCTCAGTCTAACTTAATACTTTTCGTAACTTAAGATACGGTATTTTGTACGAGGCAATCTTATCACCTTTTACAGGATCTTAGAGTTTAGTCGGAACCTACGTTAATAAATATCAGAAATTTATAAATATTTATGATTTCCCCTAAATTGTAGTTCTTTGATTTTTGAATACAGCTTATATTCGAATATAGAACTATAGTACTGCGATTTAGTATCTTAGATTAAAACCATGATTTTACAATTATTCTTTTATATACCAGCTACGATGTTTAGATAAAATCTGCTTGTTTTACATATTAAATCGAAGAAATTTCTAATACTTATATTCCTCCTGTGTTACGTAGAAACTTTTATGCAGTAAAAAATTGTGAAATACTGTAATACACGTTTCTACATTAGTCTATGAACTTCCGAATGCTTGAAATGAAACTAAATAGGCCGGTAACACATTTAATAAATAATAAATATTGTCATGTGGCTGAAATACCGCCTACCACAAGGGAACCTTAGCTCGTCTGTCAATGACTAATATACAAAGAAGATATTTATATTATCGTCGTTTGCTACAAATGGCTTATAAATTACTTTCGTTATCGAGATTTGTACGTATTTACGTAAGCCTTGTAGGTCGGTTTTTTTTTAAATTAAATTTATTGAGCATCATTCTATAAATATAATAATTGTGTTAATTAGAAATAAGTATGGTTTGCGGTTTAATATATTTTGTTTGTTGTGGGAATTCCTGCGGCTGCTATGAATATTGTAGGTAATACATATGATAAATTGAATATGCCTGGCCAAGATTATAACTGCCTGCGCTGTACTGTAAGGCAGCTATTCACTTTATTTTGTCTAATCTAATCGTGCTTTGAATTATACTCTGTAAACTCGTAGTAGTACCCGCTATTTCTTCTACGTCAATTTCACCTTATTTCAAGTGTGAATGATGCTAATGATAATGAAAGTACGCTGTGGCTGTTTTACATATGGTGATAAAAAAAGTAATCCCGTCGTTACCCAGTTATTTCGGTGTTCAAAGAAAAATACAAACAGACATATGAGAACTTTATAAACCGTATTAAAGAGGTGTCATTTTGATTTTTTAAACTGACATTCTTATTGTATTTTTATAGATAAAAGTGAGACAATGTTGAAAACCTGCTTTTCAGGTCGGCTTTTAAATCTTGTTCCACATTAGTTGCCGCGATGCGCGTTATTGTTTGCCAAAATAGAAGCAATTGTGTGTTTGCCAAAATTGAAACATATTATGTTGATATGCGTATGAGGAAAACAATGAAGTGACGTCCATTGCACGTAAATAATATATACAAAGGTGATTTTTATAATTAATTGTGTTTAGTTTTTCGCACTTTAAAATAATTATGATTTATTACAAATATAATGATTTTCATGATCTTATATGTAAAGTAACAATCGTCCTGCTGTAAATTGATCCAGTCGTTTTGGAGATAAGCCGAAACAAAAACACATACAAAAACATTTATTTTACCTATATATGTATAAATATAGATACATTTTAAATATAATTATTTTCTTAAAGTTATAACAGTTGTTCCTCTTTACAACAAGAACATGATATGTTTTATATCTTGGATTTTAACTTCACGATATTAATTATTTAAATTAATATTTGTTGCTAGATATTGCTATATGTATTTAGTTCGGTGCTGCATTGTCGCTAAGACCATAGGAATGTCAATTAATGATCACGTCAGTAAAATCCCGTAATCTTCCAGGTTTTTAGCTCGTGGTTAAGGGACTTTCATGTTTGTACTAAACATGAAAGTAAATAAACATGTAACTTTATGAGGGCTCTGTAGCCTAGCGGTTGGATAAAGCAACCATGACGTCAGAGCACCGGGTTCGAGTCCCGGTCGGAACACAGTTAGTGTTAAAAAATAACTTATTCTTGTTAAATTGTGTATGTTTAAATAACTATGTACCATACACAAAAAAACACAGTAAGAACTACTCAGTATTGACTAGTGACGCTTTAAAACATGTTTTAAGAGTTCTTATTGAAAAAGACCGCAGTTGTTTAATTAAACTAATATTACAAAAATTACAAAAATTAATATTGCAATAGGCTTTTGAGGTGATATAAATCAAACTGCGCATATAAAGCAGTAGATAATAGTTAATAGACTAAATATTGTTAGCCTTATTCATAACATCTTTTAAAAATCTTTGAAGATTCACCAGTCAATAAGCTCTTAAAACACCAGGATATTTTTATGATTAAAAGGGTTGATGTTTAAATTTTTTTGGAGACAACAAAACGGAACAGTGTCGCTTCAAACGACTAAGTCTCACTTGATGGTACAAGATTATTATTTAACTACCTGCTACGCGTGCGTTCGTCTGCATTAACATTATAACCTGACTTTTGACTTTAAACCTCGTGTGTTATTACAAATGAATTATCCATATATTAAATTTCATTCAAATCCATTCAATCATTTACGCGACTGAAAAACAAACATACAAAATTTCACATTTATAATATAAATTTCACTAGTATAGATATAGATTATGTAAAGAGCTGTTGACTTATTTAATATTCACTAGATTCCGTTTTGTTAAGAATCTAGTCCACACGTACTAATGCTTTTGAAAATCATAACAACTAAAAATTTAGTATAACAATATTATTTACTATTCAATTATTGTCCCTAAACAAAATTGTATATGAAATGTGGTCTTTAAATTCTAATTATAGCTGTATAGTAAACAACAGATAAGACACTTGAAATGGTTGTAAAGTGCATCGCTATTAACACCAGCAACCCGGGTTCGTATCATCTCGAGACATAGAAAAATATCAGTTATATGGAAACAAAAATGTGTCCGTTTTTATTAACTTTTTTATATCATAACTATAGCATCAAAATATTATACTAACCTTTGTTGGTTACAAAAGACAAAATCGTCATCCTATCTTTATTTATGAGGTTTTCTAGCAAAATTTCTGAATCGCGCTATTTAACTTTTTGCCGTCGCGTAAGCTTATATAGGCTCGTAAATTCTTAATGTTCGGGGAGTCCGTTTCTACTCAGGTAAGCGGTTCTTGAGGTGGAGCCTTTAAGTCCACTTCATATGGTGCACTATGGGGCTATTCTGAAGGATTTTGGGTTTAGTCCGCCCAATCAGGATAGTACAGTGTTGTATGTCGGTACACCGATGAAAAGGTCTATGACAATATGGCTCAAACAAGTTGCAAAAGAGTAAAAGAATAAAGTACTCGAGGACAAACAGAGTGTCGCTCAACCCCACTGTAGTAGAAAATTTGACTCCTTTTTTCATTTTTTATTTTACAATTAATTTTTCTTATTTATATTTTCTAATTAATAAGTGCCAATAAAAAAATAGGAGTAGCTGATGTTACTTCTTTTGATATTAGCTATCTGTCTATAAAAGTCCTATCAAAATGGGCTAAGCCATTTCGGAGAGTAGTCGAAATGGACAGATATAGAATTTTTTTATAAATTGTGTAGGGCAGTAGAAAAACTAGTGACAGTGTAACAGTGGGGACGTCCTTAATATTAAAATTCATACGGCATAAGGACTTTTGTGTAGTAAGTAAAAATATCGAGCTTTTGTGTTGTTAAAATTAGAAGTGCAAAATGCTTATATAAATATAGTTAAAAAAATTAAAAACCACGATTTTAATAAGATAACAATAATATCTATCTACTAATATTATTCGTTTATTGTTTTTATTTTGCATATATTCAAAATTATTTATCATATTTTTCTTCGATGTACTATAAAAGAGCGATTTTTAGATTTTTTAAAGTATATTTTTCATGTTTTAGTTTCAAGTGCTCTAATTTTTATAATTATGAGATAAAATTATCAAATTATCCCTTAAGTTTAAATTAAATCTATTCGTTTAAAGCGTGTCGAAATCGAATTTTTAAAATGATTTGTTACAAAGATACAGCCTAATAAAAATCGTGTAAAAAAAAGAAATGCAACGACTCTCATTTTTGTACAAAAAACATAGTTCTATAGAAATTCTACTTTTTTGCGCCAGTTGATGTACCAGTATGTACTACGAAACAAAACGAAATAATAGCTAAACAAGAATCAACATAGTAAGGCATTAGTCATCTCTCACAGATGTCGTTAAAAGGCCATGTTGGGTTATCTGAGGTTAATAGCCTCTTCCTGTTATAAATACCACACATCACCTACTTGACACCCACATGACTGCTAGGATATAGTTTTAGAAAGAATTTTACTGTAAATGAAAAGCTCATCAAGTGTGCGTTTTCAGCTGCTATAACTTTAAGCAAAAAATAAAATAAAATAACACTTATAAACGTCGATTTTACATTTATTACGAGATTCACAACGCAAAAGGCAGAGCCTGTAAGTAAAGAACCAGTCAATAAAAACTCAACGCCACAGTTTTCTTTCGCCAGTAATGATATGGGTACAATATACTGGCTAAACAAAGATTTATCAAATAAGATACTCTACTTAATAGGGGTTGCGTAAAGAAATAATAGGTATATATATATATATATATAAAATTACGCAAAATTTGCAGTGTCTGGCTCGTCCACCCGCATTGATTTTATGACTCTAAATACATAGAGTTTATAAAATAAATATAATAAAATCAACTCCTTATAAAATTAGTAGTTGCATTAGTCAGCGGAAGACTCATCAAAATTGACCCGACCGCTTCGCAGATCAGCTGTAACAAGTAGATTGATAAAAAGGTATAAATTTTATTTGCTGACTTCAAATAAAATTTATACCACTATACCATATGCGTTGATATGCATTTAGAAAAGCTATTAGTTTTTTATATGTATAATTAACGTAGAAATAAATATAGTATACAATGTAGATTACATTGGCTAAAACATTTCAACAAAATTAATTTTGTCATATGTCAGAACGATGTACATAAGTCTAGTATTTTTTATTAAATAGATTTTACTGAAAACACAAACCTATATTATATTTTATAATTAACTTTGTATCATGCAAGAGATTAATAACAGCGGCCCACAATTCCTTGTTTACGACAAGCCAATTTATCAATGTCTTATTTTACATTTCATTTTTCTTCGTTATCTTAGAATGCTTTAATTTTCCGTTACATTATAATGTAATAATTAATTTTGAATGCCTATGCTTAATATTTGATAGAACAGACTTATTTATTAATTATTTTTTGCTTGAACAATATTGTGTGTTTGTTTGTAATATTGATATGAGCATTATTTGATATAAAATTTTGTTCTCTCTGTTTTTGTCAGATAAACTGAGGAGTAGGTCTATTTTGGCGGGCTCTTCGCTGTCCGATAGCTAATATTAAAAGTAGCTTTTACTTTTAATTACATGATCATGTAAC
This sequence comes from Hebomoia glaucippe, assembly GCA_025727935.1. Taxonomy (NCBI): domain Eukaryota; kingdom Metazoa; phylum Arthropoda; class Insecta; order Lepidoptera; family Pieridae; genus Hebomoia; species Hebomoia glaucippe. The sequence goes on from JAOSYY010011525.1 coordinate 7,958, forward strand.
GTATGATTCTATGTTATATTCTATAAATACAAATAAAAAAGCAGATCTAAGACAAATTTAAGGGCTCAGCTATTTAATTTTAAAATTATTAGTATTTTTCGTACAAATCAATTTTGGATTTTATTTTCAGCTTACAAGACCAAGAATCACTTACCAAGGATGATAGGTGATCAATTATTATGCCTATTACTACTCGTATTATTTATTACTTATTATTTATCTATCCTTATTCACAAAACTTATTAATATCGAGAATTTAAACTTGATAAATCATAGTTAAAATAATCTTTATAGTCTTTTCATCTACAAACGTTGGTTCATGACCCGGACGGAATTTCCATATTCCTCCACGTTAAATGTTCAAATAGACAGCTAAAGAGACAATACCTTTAAACTCTGTAAATAACATCAAAGTAATAAAATTAATCAAAGTTATAAATAGAATGTTCAATTTTATTACTTTATACGTAATATTGAAATAAAAAGCTAGATATTTTTTATAAAAGAGATGAAAATTCCTCAAGAGTTTTTCCAGGGAAATAAAAGGAAAGCTTTTCGCTAAATCCTTTAATTACTCAACATTTTACGAATATTCCCAGCTTACGATATTTCTTCGAAATCTTATTTCTATCTTCAGATGTCTTACTTTGTTTATTTTTTAAAGGCTTTTCAATAGACATCAATGTATGCTTTATCTTAAGTCCTTTAATACTACTACTGGTGAATTAATTACTTATGAAAAAACCATCTCAGGACTATGAATATAGGTTTAAGTGCCAGTTTTAAGTTTCACTTAGTAGTAGTATATTTGTTCATATTTTATATAATAAAAAGCAAAAATTAACAAAAAAATAATAAAACATCTTATTTTTAAAAGTATTGACTGAAATATGAACGTTTTGAATAACTGAAGTAGAAAGCATAAAAATATATAATTACGTGAAATTTAAAAGTACCAATTCCAAAAGTGTGAAATTTGATAGCCTATAATTTATTCTATGTATTCATAACACTCTATTAGTGTGTCAATTCTTGTCTAATTAGTGTTATATGTTCACAAAATATTACATACAAATCTATTTCCGACTATGTATTTATATCGGAAGGATTTCCGAGAATTTTTGCCAGGCCTTGGCCGTTAAATTCGTTTCGGAAATAATTTCCATGTTTGAATAGTTATAGGGCGTCAAAATAATGAGCTGTATACTGTTTAATAGTATATTTCCATATAAACAATATATTAATTAGGTTATTTGTGGTTACGAAACCATTTCCATTGTGACGTGTCGGTTGTCACGTGAAGGGGTTATTACGAGTACCCAGGTACTCGCCGGATTCAAAATGGCGGATTACAGTAATACTAGGCTATCACGCGATGTGCTTGCAACAGGTTCAATTACCCTAGTTAGGATTAATTTAATATATTAGGTACTGAATTTTAAATTGAACTTGCATTTACGAATAAATAATTTGTCTTGTATATACTGGAAAACGACACGCCAACAACATGCTAAAAAGATATGTTAGACGGGTAGAGGTTGAAACAGAAATAAACTTATTGGTAAACTTTGGTGTAGCATAATGTGTAGATACCTACTACTGAATGAATTTGTGCGTCAAATTACCATTCATGAGCATTTACAAATAGACAAGTAGTGTTAACAATGTTCGGGTTTGTATCACCACGACATATAGGAAAACTATAGGTGTAATTTAAACAAAACTTTATCCATACATCTTTTAAATATATGTATGTCATTATTAAGATGACGCAATAATTAATATTTTTTTGCCATTACTAATTACTTTTTTACTATCTTTGCTACATTTAATTGTTTTTCAATATTATTCCTAGAACGTGCTATTAATATTTTTTCATCTTGTAAGGTTCTTATCTTATAATAATATATTATGATCAGGAGTCTATTTCTACTCAGGCGGCTGTAAACTAGCAAAGGTGAATTAAACTCGTACGCCGAATTACTTAGCTCAACTTCCACTGTAGTAGAAAATATGACACCCAACTTTTGGTTTTGCGTACCGCAGCATTTCTATCATTACGATAATAAATATAACTTTTATAATGTTTTTCTGGCGTACTAAGCTTGGGATAATAGAATTTCAAAGTTGTGTATCGATTTTCGCTAAATATAATCATATAATCTCAGGAACAGCTGGTCCGATTTGAAAAATTATTTCAGTGCTGGATAGTACATTTAACGACGAAGGCTAGAAGCTATATTATATTTAACCTTAAATTTATTTAAAATATTAATTATATATACTAAAATATTATAATAGGATATCTATTCTGGCAGGCTTATCGCTTAGTAAACGAGACACTGGTATTTTTTTAATATTGTTTTAAAAACCTTAAGATACAAGTTGAAGGAATATTTATCGATCGATCAATATTGAAGTTATAATGTTGTATTTTTTTCTACGCTGATTAACAAATATTGATTTGCAGTTTACTACGTGCGTTTAAGCTATTTGACCTAGATATAAAATACTTGAAACATATTCGTCATAAGAGTATATCTCTATACATCATTATTCTGAACCTTTATACTCTGTAATATATCACAGGATCATGTTAATGTAAAATTAAACGATGTCCGTATTCTCGACACGTAGCGGCAAGAGAGATAGGAACGTCAACGTGAATGTGGAATAAACTTATAGTTACACTATGAATGGACTTTTTCTTCAAACTTTAGGGCTGGGAAATGTAACAATTTATTGAATAGTGGGAACGCCTTGCTGATGATAGCGTTGGTTAAGTTTTTATATTTTACTAGTTTCTGCCAGAGGCTTTGCTCGCGTTTATTCGATTTTTACACCTTGGGTTACATTATTTGACTTTTACTAAGGATCCCTATTTTTTTTGGTAAAAATTAAAAAACCTCCTGCCTCCCGCCATAAATTTACTATCCAGCGCTGAAATAATTTTTCAAATCGAACCAGCGGTTCCTGAGATTAGAGATCAAACAAACAAACTCCTCAGTTTTATAATATTAATTCTTGTTTAATTTGAATGTCATATGTTTTCTGGTTGCGTGAACTTACCTCCTTTTCACTGTTTAAGACCGAAAGTATTTATGAAGATCTATTGAATATTTTGTTGGTTTGGTATCGGAAGTAACTTATGTCTAATATTATTCAACAATAAGTGTCCACGAATTAACTAACCCATAAACGATACCGACCGGTTTAATTTGTAACGTAATACAATGTTTGTAGTGTTATGTTAAGTGAAAAGTGGTAGTTAAAGTTTAACGAACTGGTGAATAATTGATGAAAAGGGGGCGAATAATTGTTTAAAGTTTGATGTTAAACACTTAGTTTTAATTCAGGGGCGTGTTTTAAAAATCATTCAAAAACACTTGTACATTATAATTAAAAACATCACCTGACTTTTATCATTCGAAAATAGTTACATCAGAAATGAAAGTGGTCGACAGAATATCATTCCTGACCAATTAGTTGCTGTTTCGTTTTTTGATTTTTAATGAATTTTCTAATACTCCATATAAATACCGGGCATCGTTTTATATTGTATACCTAAATTTAAAATTTTACGTAATTATTGAGATAACTGTCACGAATACTGTATATAAAAAATGCTATAAATGTATGTTTAATTTTTTAGCTGTTTCAATAAATATTTTCAGGTTCTATTTATATTCTATTATATTGAAGCAACGTAAAAAAATAACCTCCCTTGAGTTTTCATGTTTACCTGGATGGAGCCATCAGTCAATATCCTGATATTAAAGGATGAGGACGCGGTGATTTATCGTTTTCCTTAAGCATATAACATTAATAATGTTTCATTCTTGATTTGAATTTTGTATCGATAATAGGAGTGATAGATTATTTTATAAAATTATATTTATAGCCCTTTTGAAGGTTTATTCTCTTAGGTGCTTTAAGGTACTTATTTCAATTATTTATTCTGATGTTTCGAGATAATTAAAGGTGGCAGCTGTCAAAGTTTGTTTTACAAATTTCTAAAGTCATCGATTTAAATAGAATATTGGTTGCTCTGGACTCCGGAGGCAGGATTGTTGTTGAGGAGCCTAGAACGGGTGTATCAGCAGCGATTCTGTCATCAAACATTCTTAGCTACTCACTTAATTCTTAGTTACAATCTGTGACCTTGTTCGTTCACGAAGCCCGCTTTATAAAGCAGAGTATTATATACACTTGACATTGGCGAAATCTATAAGGATACGACATTTAAAAAAAAAACTAGAATATCACAAATTTTGTACATAGCCGCAGTACTTACTGGTTATTATTGTGCTTAACCAATAAATATGAAAATTATAAAACAAACTAAGAATCATAATCGTAAAGAAGATTTTCAAAACACACGTAGAACAATATCTGTAACTATTAGAACATAATTTTTGTAAATTTAAAAAATACTTTATTGTATTCTATTACTCTTTGCTAATCGGATACAATCATTTTTTGATAAATTCATTTGCTGTACAGATGTTATCTATTGATTTACTGCATATAACTTGCTGTTACTTAATGTTTGCCTACCCAGACTCCACATCCCAAACATCACCGATGTCGAGTGGCAACTGCACGGATAATCCGTTGATAGAAACATATCGTTCAGGCCCAGAGGATTTCCAAAATGCATCAGTATTTCGAAGCCCGAATCCCCTAAATGTTCTACAATCTAGATATTTCTCAGGAATTACTGACTGATGTACTTAACATATCAAGTCGAATAGAAAGGTATTCAGTGTAGCTAGAGCCGGTTCAAGGGAACCCAGAGGAACGGATTAGATCTAAACCCTATTGAACATTTTGAAATTGGAAGTTTCACTCTGTCTATATACGGAAGCATATTAATCAAATGTTCATGTTTTGTACGAGTTAGATTCAATTGCTATGTTTTTTTATGATACGATACAATGTGTATGTGATTGTTATAAAAAAGGAAATAAAGCGAAGCTCAAAATATGTCACAGTTTCATCAGTGAAAGACATTATATGCATATTTCATTCAATTGAGGATAAGACGGTACTTCCTTATCTTACCTCTGAACTTTTCAGCTCGCACTTTATTAGCAACGCTTATAAAAAATAGCGTAAACAAGTGTTGGAAATCGAATTTCCATAATTCTGGCTCTAGTATAGAAATAATAACAGTATTATAATATAAGATCCTTTGCGTACCAACGTGCAACTTTTCTAAAGAAACGTTTAATGAGGTTATAGACGTGCCGTAAAATAATGTTGACTTTGCTATTATTGGGAAAATAATAAATACTATATTTATATGAGAGAATTTAGTATTTATTATTATTCACATTTTTTTTAAAGTGCATTATGAATTTAGTGTTCAGTAACGTGCCTATAATATTGTGTCGCGTGCCATTGGTTCGCCATCCTCGATATCGGATCTTTGAGTTTATCAGATGTTGAAGCCAAAAACTACAGCATGTTCTATAGTTTTAATCTACCCACATATTGTGAAAGTTTCACGAAATACAACATATGAAGCGGGCCCTCCACGCGACTGTGATGAGTAGACCAGGTCATTACACCCAATCAGGGCATTAAAATGATTCGCACACAATCTGATGTCATTTCCGATTATATCCAAGCGACTACGTCATCGCATCGGGAATGGGAAGCTTTTGATAGACGCGCATTGCAAAGAAGTGGCGGTACTAGGAACAAAATACGTTAATTATATTTTATAATTTATATTTATCATATGAAATTAAATTATTTCGGGCTTCTTCATTCTAATTTATAAATAAAATTAACGGATATCTTTAGACAGGTGCTTGTAGATAATAAGATTTTTCTACTAAAAATTGTATAGCTTTTCTTTGATGCTGGCTTACATATCTGAAGGTTAGATACATCTAAAAAAATCAGGCATTTTACACAGGAAGTGTAATGCTGTCTCTGACCTGACAACCATTGATAATTGAATATAACTATGGATTCAAAGATTTTTAAGTTAAAAATATAAGTTGACAAGATAGCATAGCATAGCATGTATCACGTGGTGTTCCAATATAAGAATAGAAGGTGGCGTCTATGTCGTATATTGTTTGCCCCATATGGGGATACCCAGACATTTAATCCAGGGTAGGGAAGCTTTTGCTGTTCAAAGGAATCTACCATTGACGTCCATCCAGGCGTGTTTATGAGCCTGCTTCCTGTCGGCAATATTAATGACCGCTATAAATTCGTTATGTATTTTATAACACCGATTTCCGTCACGTAATTCTAATATTACTATAATATTATTTTCATAATATATGTATACATACTATAGCATATCTGATGCTAAAATCAATGCAAATATAAATTATTAAATTCACCTGGGGACATAACATGCCATATCTGGAAATCGTGTAGATAATAATAATAGTAATAGGCTTTTTGCGTTTTATAGCGAATTTTGACAAAAAATTCGTATAGTAATATTGTCACAACATTGACTACAGAAAAATGATCAGTTAACTACATGAAAATAATTCTACCACATTCTTCACTACGCGTTACGGCAATTCAAACGTATGTACTAAAACCCCTGACTAAAACTTTTAGCAATGTTTGTTTTGTATACTTTAACATTATTTTAAAAAAAAACAGCAAAGGATAAGATATTTTTTTCTAAAATTAGCACCCCTTCAAGCACCATTCACTAGATATGCTCATAGGCAACTGAAAAATAATATATTTATTTATTAATATTGCCAATCGTCAGACTTACGGCAATGCTATTACAATGAAAACCGTAATAAAAGTAAAACTTTGTGAAATGTTCCGTAATAACAAACTTTGAATCTAATTATAATTAAATGTTAACTTTACTGCTTATAGTCCTCAATGCCAGACTGCAACAACGTAGGTCCGTTATTATAGCAACCCCATTTGATATACTCACATTGCTACTTGTTTAAAATATTTTATTTGCAGACGTCACACGTCACGTAAATATAAGACAATATTTTAATAATCTTAAGAGTGAAATCACTGTACCGCGAACATTGTTATTATAATATGCATTTGACAATGTCGTAATAGTTGTATAAATAACCAGGATATCTGAAATCAACTTTATCCGTAAATCTACTACCCACGTATGTTTCGTTGTTGGGCCTTAGTAAAAGCGAGTTGAGTGGTGGGTGATTTTTTTTTCCAAATTTATTCATAGGTAATATGTTTTTGAGTGTTTTAAGTCACAATTAAAAAAAGAGGGGTGCTATATATTTACGTATATGTATGACTTTCTGTAGCAATATAGTAG
>JAOSYY010011546.1:0-12811 GCA_025727935.1 Hebomoia glaucippe
TTTACGAAAATCGGTCGAGCCATTTCGGAGGAGTTCAATTACGCACACCGTGACACGAGAATTTTATATATTAGATATAAACATACTCACAAACTGACAGTTAGAGATACAAATATTATAAAGTGTAGTTTTGTTATAAGGGGCGGTTCAAGTATTATGTAAGCACTATAGGGCTATGTGTCTTTGCTTTGCTTATTTTGGATGACATGGAAGGTAGGGGGTCTAGGTAATGATTAGATTGAACTTCTGATCATGAAACATTAAAAAATCTATATGTTAATTGAAAAATGTTTACGTAAGCGCGAGGTGAGGGGGTAAGACTTTTGCTGACTAGGAGGATGGGAGGGTAAATAATTGTAATTATTCCGTTTACGTAATACTTGAATTCTATTCGATTCATAGTTCCATATGAAACGTTTAAAGAAACAATCATGTCGATATTACATCACAAAGAAATTATTCAATTTTATTTACGGTTTTTTATCATATTTATGACCTAAATTTTGCCTATCGCGAATTGAGGCAATTTATAAATCTTCGTAAACTAAAGTTAGTGCCAATTTATAGTCTTGCGATCTTACAATTACTTAGTCTAGGATTTTAGAAATAATAATTCAAATATATTTTCGCAAATGTAATAAATTCGTGAATTTTGCTTCACTGTTAATTTAACAATGTCGAGGACCGTAAAGTACAACCGAAGAGATGAAAATGACGGGAATTTTATTTGCAATGCAACGAAATATTATTTTCTTAAAGTATTTTTCTATTCACAACTTCGCATTTTGCACATCCATTGACAGTACTCCGATCAGGTTTAACGCGAAGTTCGACAATTCTTCGATAAGAAACTTATTTCAAAGAGTCTGACTTCAAAGCTTTTATAAAACATTTCAAAGTAATCGCCAGTTGTCACGTAATAAGAATTCGTATCAAATTGTTTAAAAATATAAAAATAATAGGGATGTGTACGAATAAATATGTACTTTGAACCTTAACAGTCATAATTTAACTTCTGGTTCTGTTACAGATTAGGTCTAAGAGACAAAATTCCAATATTATTGTCACTATAGACGCGCTACTAATAGGTACATAGGGCATCATCAGTATAAAAAGTATGAAATAATTAAAGTTTAAACAAGCAATACAATTTTACAACAGATTCAGTAGAAGTAAACAGTAATTATTTTGATGCTAATTAAAATTAAAACGCATAGATACTTATTCTTCCTATAAGCATACTTACAGTCACTACATCAATAAAATGATGTATTTATTTAATCACTTAAAGTAGATAATAAAAAACACCTTTTTATTATTTTTTTATGAAATTGACGTCTGTATTAAAACGTTCACAAAAACAGTCTGACGAGTTATGGCCAGATGTAAATCACTTCTGAAAACCTGAAAAGTTTTAATGATTCCTATTATTCTGTCAATATCTGACATTAAAATATATAAAGAAATTAACACGCCTCCCGAGTCTCAGCCATTCGTCATCCGAAATCCGACGATTAATCGTGCAATTAAAAAGTAGCTTCAACCTCAAGTAATGGCTGCCCTTCATCTTGTTCTCAGATGGTATTAGCCGAAACGAGCTAAGTTTTTAGTTGGCTAATTAATTCTCGCGCACGGTATCTCTGCTTTCCTTGTCGCAGTTTGAATGTTAAATACAAAAGGAGAACTATTATTGTTTTAAATTTTAGCATAAGTACAATGTTATCGCACCAATACCAGAAATGTAAAAAAGAGAGCTCAGTGCAATATAAAAATTAAGCTTGGCTGTGAGCTTCGCCGCAAAAAAAATGGAGATCTAAATGGGTGCCAAATTCTATGCAAAATCCAAATATGTATTTATTGACACAAATTAACATTAAGAAAAAGAATTTAACCGTATTTTTTTTGCTTTATTGTATACCTATAACAATTGCTGTTATTAAAAAACATGTGACATCTTATAGCAGGTTAGATTTGACGTGAGGAGTGTTTATATTGGTAATATTTATTGGTACAGCGGTAATACTTTAAAAAAATCAAATTAGGAAGTATTTCCTTACTAAAAGTCCAATAAATCCCAAAGTGTAAAAATCCAATTAAATACAAATAGGCAGTAACCAGTATTTGATATACGCAGACCCCAATTTTATTTACTCTGTTCATTAGTACGTATTTTCAGACAGTAATTTCAGCTGTTTAGTTGAATAATGTAGGTATGAAGAAATTATTTGTAGGAAAATAATTGTACAACTTAATTAAACAAATTAAAGTAGAAAATGGAACATTCTTAATTTTATAGTCATTATAGGTATTCAGTAATAAGATATATACTTCTTCAATACTAAATAGGTAATTTAAAAACATCTAGACAACACAGGATCCTAGATTACATCAGAACAAGTCCAAGAGACTTGACTAAATTAAAAATCTAATAAAATATAGCACCTAAATAGTAAATATTGTTAAGTTTATAAATTTATACAACTATAGTTTCTTTTCCATAGATCCAAATAAAAATTAGAAGTAAATTACAAAGGTTTGATTATATTAATTACTTACAAGTGAAAATAATAACTCTGTCAGTCTGATTTTATTACTGTTGCATAATGTAGTATTCATTAATAATGAATAAAGTCTGCTTGAGCGTGCCGTATAGTGTATAAGATGGGAACAATTACCAAACTAAACTCTTAACTGAGAGACTTTGAAACATCATTTCTATTAACTAAACTAAGGCGAGTTAAAATAAACCAAATTAACATTTTCCTGTAGGAAAGAGCTTTCTTTTAAACGCTCCTGTAGCTCAGTAGAATAGACGATTTATAAAAAATTGTATTGGTCGAGAAGTTTAAATAAGGAACTACGTATTCGTAAAATGCAATCTTATGGGCACCAAAGATGGTGGAAGTAATGATATTGTCGTGATATTCCATTCGTAGATAGAAAGGCATTGAAGAGTATAATATCGTGTCTCGACTTCAGTATATGAATTTACGAATACTCGAAATAAAAATAAATACAACCAGCAATAGTACCTTATTGAACAATTGCAATTGACTGAGTGGAATTTTGGTGTTCATGGGCGATGTTATAAAATAGTGGTTTTTATGATATGAACACTCTGAAAGCTAAGACTTACGACTGAACTTTAAAACAATTATTAACTTAACAGAAATTAATAGTTACTACTGATAAAAAGTTATTAGATTAGCGCTATTTTAATTTTAATATAAATTTAAACGAAGCAATTTGCATTACAAAACACGTAAAGGTGTGTTCGTCGACAGTTTAAGTAAATCTTTGACAACTTTAAGATATTAGAATGAGACAAATGGAATTCTAGTTACATAAAACTAATAAGTGTGTATAAGAGGGAGATTTGTGATTAAGAAGCCAACCAATTTATTTAATCACGGCTTCAGAATACGTTCGAAGAAAAATTGCCTCCTACTAGTAAAAAAAATATTTTATTTACAAAATCGACTCAATCGAATCAAAAATGATGGGTTATGAGAGGTGCTAAGTTTCAATAAATAATTTAATAAGTTATGTGATATCCACTCCTCTATTTTAGGTCTATGGTAATGTTGTACAAAGTTTCGGGAGGCATAACTTCCGGTACAGGATCGAATTATAATTACGCCCCATTTCGAATGTTTACATTTTGTAAACAAATGTCCGACAGTAATACTTTTATTCCTACTTCTGATCCGTTGAAAGAAAGTGAATAAAATAAATCATGGGATTATAATGAAGCAGTCAGAATGTCAAAACTGTACAAACAAAAACTATTGTATAAATCTTACAAATAGATTCAAACTTAGACATCTTGATATAAGCTTGAAAGTCAAATTTATTATTTTTCTAATGAAACTTTGAAATTCGAATGACAATAGACTAATTTGTTATCTTTGAGTTGATTTGATGATAAAGTTCTACAAGGGATTTATGTTTTATTAATTACAAAAAGTTTTTAACGCAACATTTCTAACTTAAATATAAAAGGTTGTTAAATAACTAGTTCTTTAACTTTTTTTAAATGTAAAAGATTCGTTAAATCGTTAAACCGTATTTTCATTTATACTATTTATGCCCCCAAACACGTCTTGTTTCACTTCGATCTGGTTTCTTTTTAATTCGGGTTTTATTTATTTAGCCTGTGTCCCATGGCTCCAACCTCGTTGACATGATAAGAGATAATGATGATGATGAAATATAATGCACAATAGTTACTCCTTATGACATTAGTTGTAAGTAAAAACCCTTTCGAAATCGTTCCAACAGTTTCACAATTTCAAAAATGTTTAAGAATAATAGTTTGATAATGCAATGAGACTTGGTTTTTATTTATTTGTATTGATACGTGTTTTGTACTCACTTAATATCACATTGCGACAGAGGTAGTTAAGAAATCAATACAAAGGTACAATTAATTTTAGGATAAAATAACTAAAGTATTGGCACCGTCCTAGAATGGAGTATTCGAAATTTAAATAGTTCCAATGCATTTGCATACACAGCTGTCACAGTATTTCCATTTCTATTCCGTTATCTAGAAAGCGTTTCGGTTCTTGCCAGCCAATAAAATTCTTCAGTTTAAATATATCGAATACGAAATATGACTTCGGATAGCCTGCTTAATATGGGAAAAAACTGGGGATTAATTTAGAGATTGAATGGATTGGAATGACCCGTTAATATTTTAAAGTTCTTTTGAAAAAGTAAAATTATTATTCTGAATTGCTTTTCCGTTGTATTTTATAGTGTGCCAATTTTTTAAATATTTAAATTGAATGACCAACCTGTATTGAATTATTTGGAGAGCAATTAATGTTTTTGTCTAAAATACCAAAAAATAGCACTTGAATTAACGGCCTTTACGTTTGTACACTACTAGAAATGTTCCGGGGTTTTACCTACTGTACATTTAGAATTTAATTTTCGGAGATCCGTTTAAAATTAAATATACCATTTTAAAACGGTCAAAATGTACATTTTCATAGGTGAAATAATATTTAAAATTATTGAAATAGTTTTTGAATTTATCAAAAAGAAATCCATGTAATTTCTTCAATTTAATATATAATATAAGATCTGATTGCAATATAATAAAAAATATATATTGTATTAAAATTTCTAAGTGAGAATTGATTATGGTTAACTAAAAACCTCGAATGAAAACCTCATCAAAATCAGATCATGCATTTAGAAGTTGCAGTCCAACAGACATTAAGCATCCCGATTTTTTCGTTGGGGGTTAATTTAATTTAAAATACATATCATCGGCGCTATTTAAATCTGTTGAATCTTATACAATTTCTATTATACAAAGATAAATGTAAAACTTTGTTAAACGAATATTTGATGCTTCCATTGCCTTTTGAACACTATAATCTGAAGCATCTTCGTTTATTCCATTAGCACAGATAAACCACAATAAACAGAGTAACCAAACATTATTTCATGAGAGAAATAACATGAAAATTTGTCAAAGCAAAATCACCGCTCGGTGCTGTTGATATTAAAATCATTTTATCACTGGGAACCAAAATGTAAGCGCACTGGACTACTGAACTCGGCACACTTCGTGGAACACTCGTATCATTTTCAAGTTGTGTCGTTAGGGTTGCCACATAGCGTTAATTGTAATTTCATGACGTATTTTTTGACGTCTTTTATGATCTAGTCTACGAGTAAAACTCGATTAGGACATCTTGTAAACAAGAACGTATTACAACTGCTCTCTTTGATTACAACATACGATGCTATTAATAGATTGACATGTCTAGAATATCTAGGGTCAAGGATTACAAAGTAACTAAACAGTTTATATTTATTATCAGTGAATGCAAGCTTTTTTGAGTTAACTAGTTTCGATTTTGATATAAGCCCACGATAAAGAAAACTTATATGGAAAAATTTAATACAAGTCTCAATTTCTTATAAGTTCTGCCCGGGTCACGTACCACCGATCATAGTTGGAAAAGTTGTGAAGTCCTGTGTTCGTTTAGACTTCATTCCTTAAAATTCTTTTCGACTTAAAAATTAAAATAAGGCCAGCAGTAGAACGTCATTAACATCTTGGAGTTCACTATGAACGATATGAATCGCTAACTGTTTTCTCGCCTGCCTTTCTATCGTATAAAAATGGGCTGTATCGTTTACAATTGACATTACTATTTATTTATTTTTATCAAGCTTTAATCGTATGTACATATTTTTATTTGTACATTTTTCATGTAAAATTGATGCGTTTCTTCGTTCATAACTTAGTGGCTTGCGGCAATGAAACCTTGATGTCTAATAACTATTTTAGATTTATTAAACTGAACCAAAATTCTTACTTGTCGTATCTTAAATATTAGTTAACTTATATCGTAAGTATATTTTGTTATATTATTGGGTCAAAGAGCTCTTTACATGTTTCTATGAGCGTTATTAGAAATAATAAAATAAAATGAAATTTTCTAAAATCTACCAACCCTAATTTACTTTGAGTAATGTACTTCAACTTTTCACTTGTTTTATGTGAAAACTTGAAATTTAAACCTTATTATAATTGCTATACGGTTATAATTAAATTATGTAAATTAGTGATAGTGTTAACTTATTACTTAAACAGGCTTATATCTAATTAGGAAAGTGTTGTTTTGCATTTGGTTTTAAAATTAAGTATAAGTTTCATGAAACCTAAGAGACATGTAATCCATACTAATATTTAATTCGCAAAATTATATATTTGATAAGGATATACCATAATTAAGGTATTAAAAAACATCATAAAGATTATTACAGTATTGTAGCAGATACAGTAAAAATAGTAACACTATATTAGAACCCGGGTGGTTCGAGTCGCAAGAAATAATAAAAAATGATGTAGGAACTTTTGTATAAGAATTAACTGTTAGTTAAAATTTTTAAAATGTCTTCTTCCAATTAAAAATAATGAAGTCTGTAATTTTTTCTCTATTTCACAATCAGTACCCCGTAGTTCCGCGTACGTCGGATATCTGCTAAGTCCTTTAGAATTAATTCAACCTATTTTTAGATTACCTAAAATAAACAAATTTAGCTTTGATTTTATTATAATGAACTTATGTAAATATATATGCAAATTGATTTTTTTTATTTATATCGCGAATACAAAGCGACATTGAAATTCTATGTATAAACCAATTCGTTTTAAAAATATTTTATTACGTGTATGTATTTTCACTCGTACTAAATTTTGCATAAAGCGTGCCCCTATGACTTATTGAATACACAAAAGGATATATTACGTGCTGTATAATCGAAAGCGGAATATTTATGGCAGTTATTAAAGTTAGTTATCGTGCTTTCAACGTAATACCCATATAAGGACCTTTCATACATACAGCTTTTTTGATGGAAATTATATTAACCTAAATATAAACGTCCAACGATTTTCGTCTATGCTATCTCTGAAATAATATTTGTTTTCAGATAAATGGTAGAGCTTTCTTTATTAGAAAAGTTTTCATGTATCACATTTATCGTGGGTTAACATCGCGGAAGAGTATAGTTTTGTAAGAGGAGGTATCAAAAAGTAGTGAGAACGACATACTCTTTGGTCAGAAAAAAAATACTGGCAGGCATAACTCACCATGTTAGACGCAGGTAGATTTGTATTTAAAAAAACATCTTTGATCATAGTAACGAGATCGTCTTAATCATTAATATCTTAAAGATTTCAGTATATAAATTTCCGAATATTCCAAAACAAAAATAAGAAGGCTGGCCGTTAAGCAAAACGTCGCTAAAAATGATAAATGCATGGCCTAAGGGCAGCAGACTCTCTTCTAGATCTACTGATCATGGAGGTGTCCATGGGCGACAGGAATCACTTCATATAGCTGATGTATTTGCTCGTTTACCTTCCTATCGCTTAAAAAAAGTAAAAAGGTGGCTGTTGCCTTTAAGGAAATATTTAGCTATTAAAAGCTGTTCATTATACACGGAGTTGTAGGTATCTGCTTATTTAAAAAATTCTCTGCCAATCTGAAGATTCCTTAATAATTTCACGCGAGCACGTCTACAGCACGGCTTCATATTGTAACTTAAAGCTCGTACAAGCAATTTTGGCGGTTTTATCGTTCGTACATGCAATGAAACCGCGCTTCAAGAAAATCTGAAGAATTTTGTTTCACCCCAGAATAAATTAGGAAACTTTTTGCTCTGATGATCATCACGCCTGCTTTTTATAGATATACGCCAAAATATATAATGGAAAATTACTAATATTGTTCTTTTTCATTCGTTTTGCCCGGGTGCAATATACTTTTAAAATAAAAAAAATATTTGGTAACTTGCCTACGATTTCTTTAACTTCTTATAAACAAGTTAGGTTTGATAAAAGATATATATTTTTTTATGCGATAGAAAGGTAAACGAGCATACAGTTCACCTATACAAAGCATTTCCTGTGTCCCGTGAACACCTTCAAGATCATTAGATTTAGAAGACGCAGTGCCAGCCTTATTATATCCTTTGTAATTTTTAGTGATGTTCTGCTACCGGTCTTATTTATTTTTATTTAGAGTATTTTTAAATTCATAGACTTAAATCGAATCGCTCATAGTATTTCGGGACTTTTCCATGTATGAAGGGTGGTACGTGACGCGGACGGAACTTATAAATCAAAGTATAATATATACGTGCGTTTTATCGCAGGCAAAGATAAAGGTTAAAAGTGTCCTCGTAACTACGGTTAACTTATTGTTTTTACGTTCTCTTGCTTTCCTTCAGGTTCGACTTTTTGATATGATTAACTTCCATCATTATGATACACTAGCTTCTGTCAGCAGCTTCGCTCGTCCATCCATTTCGATTTTTACACCTTAGGTTACAGTAACGAACTTTAACTAAGGATTCCTAATTTTTGTGAAAATATAATGTAGTCTTTAGTCTTCCTCGATAAATGCACTATCTAAGACTGAAAAAAATTTTAAAATCGAACTAGTGGTTCATGAGATTAGCGCGTTCTAATAAACAAACGCTTTATTATATTAAGTATTGATTATTAAATGACAATAATAATGAAACGCAGTATTAGCAATATTGATTCTGTTTTAATCTTAGCTCAGAGTTTTATACGAAAAGCCATTATTTTCTCACAGGCAATATGATCGTATTACTTTGAGTCTATACATGATAATAGTAAATAATAAAATGCTAACGCGACAAATAAATTCGGCATTGAAGCCATACTGCTAAACCGTGCGAATTTTGTGCAAACAAGAATTATCCCAGTAGGTTAGCCATGTTTTTATAATATATTTTATTTACTTAGTTACAGTTAAAATTGTACCGAGATGGATTGTGTTACATAAGGCAAATACGCATGTGTGTATTTTACTGATATTCTTATACATTTCAGGTTAGGTTTCAGGTTATTTTCACCAATTACCCTTGTGTCCTAAAAAACTGAGGCGATTTTTTAACAGTTGCTTCTCTGAGTCCTTAATCGTAGATCCCTGGTAGTAATCGTAATGTTAATATCCAACATCTAAAAAGTCTCTCGCTAGATAGTTGGATCAAGGGACAGATGCAAAAGGCAGTACTCCTGGATACAGCACGAATTGTCAGACGGTTTCTTTCTCTGCGGCCCTAACCATCGGTAGCTTGGGCCAAGCTCATCTGCTGGTGGTTTTCCACATTAGGTTTATTATACTATTTTTATTTTTGTATTTACGTTTTTGTATTTTACTTTTATATCTGTTTTATAAAAAACCTAATTTAGAAATTAAGTATATGAGAGAATGTTAATGTAGCTAACTGAAGGGATTTACACTTAACTGGTGAAATAATTCTACAATTAATAATTAAATCACGAAATAATGAAGACAATAATAATAATTAATAAATAATCATTAAATAATACAATATGTTTTATTTCAGAAAGAACGTCATTAAACTAGTCCTATCTATACAACTGAATACTGTGTACAGTTGATAAGTTTGGATTAGCTGTTATTCACGCGTATCACAAGTATGATTGAATCGAAATAAAGGCCTTGAAAAAGATACTTAAATTAATAACTATACCAAAACATAATATATTAAATGTGTTTAATATATTTTTATGTGAGATTTTTTCCCTACATTATTAGGTGGCGTTTATTTCGAAATTATATAATATATAAATTTATATAACTTATTAATACGACCGTGAGACGCTGCCTTAAGAAAAGTACCCCATCATTTCTTCCCATGGGTGTGGTAAGAGCAGACTCAGGGCAAGCTTTTAAAAAATGATTAAAAGCGTCTTCTCAAACACCTTCCCAAAGCTCTATACTATGCTTTCCAACAGATACTAGCGTGGCAAGTGTTGGCATACAAAAAATAATTACCGATCAAAACTTTAAAGAATGTCGCAACATAATTATTGTAACATGATCTTCAGAATGGAGTAACCAAAAAACTTATATAGATTTATATAACATATCAGCCAGTTATTTAAACAATAATTCTTGCTTACAAGATGCTTCCTTCTTCTATCCCGGCTAGCTGGCTTCAAATGTTTTTACTTTGACAATCTGTCAGTTAATTTGTCAAGTTGACTTACGTATCGCACAGATTATAATCGAAGCTAATGCTTTGCAAGTTGCATACTGTGTTAATAATCTGTGTAAAGAGATTTCTTGTCTCAAATTATTTTCACGAATACAAACGGAGGGTCACCCTATATTCGCGTCAAAATAAATAACAATCTCAATGATATGTTTTTCAGATAACGGTAACGTTACATTGCTGTTTATATTTTCGTTAACGTGATACTCGAATATTCATTGCAAATGGAATATGTCAATGTGTTTGATGTTTATTGTGGTAAACTAAACATTCTTCCATATGTCTTTATATCTGTGTATCGTTTTAACACACTTGTAACAAATAAAGATTCAAATTAACAGTAACGTACGTCAGTCATTTTCCCGTAGTATGCAGAGATTACGGCTTTCCACAAGCTGAGATCTTGACAAACTCCTTGCGTTTCTTCTACTCCCATTAACAGTTTCTTTCACCCTCATCGATTAAACACTCTGGTCACGGTCTTTCTTTTAGACACCCCGATTTAGTCTTATTATGTTCGTCTAATTAACAATGGTACAAAATCATGATATAAAGAACATAAAGTATTTGCGATCGTATTTGTAGTCAAGGTTATTTTTACTTGAATATATTGGATTATTTTAAAATTAGTCAAAATTTTATATTAACTTCCTTAGTTGTATTTATCTATCGAATTCGACACATGATTCAGTTCTGCGCTAGGACTAAATATAACTAAAGTAAATGTTGCTATATATAACTAAATACTAATTCTCAATATTAATTAAAAGTTAATTATTGTTTTTGTACCATAACTCAAGTATCGTAAGTAAGTGTTTGTTTACAAAATGCGTAAGAGGGCTTCCAATGATTTTAAACATTTAAAATTACAATTTTTATTACATCATGACAAAAAAAGAAAGTATTGTTACGAAATTAAAATAAAATAAATAAAATCATTACCTACTTTAATTATTGTCTTTTATTTTATCTAATTTCTATTCTTGTCTGAAATAAACCGTTCATATTACTATGTTATAAACAATTTAATTATTTTTTTATTAATTAATGGGTCAAAAATATAATGCCTAAAAATTTATTATATACATTATACATTATTTAAGTATTTCAAAAAATTAAATTGAATAAACCCAATTCGAATTGAATAAATTTTAAGTTTTCACTAATTAGCAAAATTGCAAATTTTAATATTGCTCAATTTATTTTCGCAGGCGTTCTTTTGTCTTTAATATCAATTGTATTTATTAATGATATATTTCGAATTTTATCTTGTCAATTGTCAAATGCAATCGAAAGCCTTTCATTATTCTTCTTATATTAACACAAAGCTTCTCTGCACAAGCTTATATTTATATTAAGTAAAATTATTTGTTATTAAATTGGATTCGCTTTTACAACTTAGTCATGAAAACTTCGTAAATAACAAATTTTAGAATAAACAAATAAATATTACGTATGATTTACGATAACTCTTTCATCACCGCATGTTGTTGTTAAAAAACATATTGCATCTAAAAATACAACCTTAATATTCCCAATCAAGGTAAACAGGATAGCTTTATCTTATTTTAAGGTAATAGAATACTTGCCACTAACTTGTACCTAAGCACAAAGTTTAAACGAGCAAGACTTAAGTTAATTCTGGTTTCAAGCAAGTTTAGAACTGGAATTTACTAGGTACAACTCACTGTCCACTGAAACATAGGATTTCATCATTTTCCGCTTAATGTTAACTTCCTAAAATTATATACATCAGTTAACTTGAACATAACTTATCATTATATATCATTGTATAAAAAACGCATGTTAGGATGTTAGTGGTGACACACCTCGGAGGCGGCTGGACGGATTAGGCGAAATTTTTCCCATATCAGGTAGTATAGATATAATTGGTTGTTTTTCACTTTAGTTTGGATTTCACTTTGGCACGGTTTTAGCAATTTATCAATTTTGGTTGGTTTGTAATTGTCACAAGGTATTATAGAAGATCTCTTGTATTTTATAGTATATAAATTTTTATTAAAAATTCAGACGAAATTCTTGTATACAACCATAGCAAAAACGGTGACGATCATTTTGACAGTACTGTTATTGTCATATATTTTAATAATACTACTAAATTCCCGAACAGATTTTTATAAATTATATGTGTGTGTGTGTGTGTTTTGTGTATATTGTATATATATACATTTCCCATTCGCTAGTTAGATAGTTTATATCTATA
>JAOSYY010011546.1:12911-23580 GCA_025727935.1 Hebomoia glaucippe
TGTGTGTGTGTGTGTGTTTTGTGTATATTGTATATATATACATTTCCCATTCGCTAGTTAGATAGTTTATATCTATAACTCACGAGTTTAACCACCCGACTTGATCTTCATTATATGTCGTGACTAAACAATTTACAATTGCTTTATTGCTCTAATTTTCTATTTCATATTCATGCTGCCTTATCTATATTTATAGAACAACATCTTAATTAAGAATGATCATTGGTGAAACAGAAACGAATTTGTAATTATATGATTGTATACATCATTTATTAAGACGGTTTTAATAAATTCCCTTGTAACTTTATAATCAAATCTTCAAAGTAAATTTTATTCTTCTAATTGCATTGAAATAAAAACTTAATCAAATAATTTATCCAAAAAAATAAAATTGAAGTTTCTCTGTAATATTAAAGTAACTGCTTTTTATTAAGTTGTTATTTCTGCGGGGTACATATACCTAAATAACATTTTTTAAAACTTATGTGTCTGTCTGTTCTGACTTTAACGGGTCACTGGCCAATTGCTGTATGGTGTAACTTAGGCTACTGCAAGTCTGACTATACGAATCTGTGGTAGTTAGCGAATTCTTTCTATTGGTCAAAGTGTGTGAGTTTCTATAACTATTAAGATGGTCTACCTTTATATGATACTAATTAATAAGCCATATATGTTTTTCATTTTTATTTAGAGCATGCGGAAATTTATAAAATGAAGCGGATACGCGCATTTTTGCCCATCACGCCCATTCCATCTACGACGATAATGAAGCAGGTAAAATCATATATCAATAAAACAGAAAAATATGGAACAACGTTTACTAAAAATAATATAACAACACAGAATAACAGCAAACAGTCAACAACAAAATAAATAAATCAACTACAACATAGAGACAGTTGAAAATGACTTAAATTAAATATTTACAGGGGACAGTACAATCATCGCAGCTAATGATGACCTGAATGATGATGAATCGTTTTGTACACGGGGATCTTCACTGGATAAGGCTGAGGTACATGTACTGTGACTGTCTTTTCAATTTTAATTGGAACGTGTTTCTCTACGGGGTATGGGACATGCTTAACAACGGGGTAAGGTACCGGTTTTTCAATTGGAATAGAGATTTCTGTTTCAACTGGGACAGCAACTGGCTTGTTAACTGGTACTTTGACGGGGTAAGGTTGGGGAACACCAACTAAAATTGGTTTGGGAACGTTAATGTGAAGTGGTTTATGGATTGGTACGGTCACGTGTTTGTACAATGGCACTTCAACTGGATGTTCTTCATCTACATGCTCACCAACTGGAATTGCTTCAACGTTGCCCAAATCATGTCCTCCGTGACCAAAGTCTTGTCCACCGTCTTCAAGTAGAAATCCTTGGCCCCCATATCCACCCTGGCCGTGACCTCCATCTGATCCGCTTACGTCACCTTGATGGAACTGTTGGCCCAAATCGTGAGCTGCTTGTAAATAGGAATCCCCGCCGAAGTTATTTAAAACGGGACCGTGTCCAATATCGAAACTTTGACCGTGTCCTTGGTCAAAATTTTGGCCGTGTCCTTGGTCAAAATTTTGAGCGTGTCCTTGCGTTAAGGCGAGAGTGTAGTCGTTCCCTTGTCCTCCTGTGAAATCGTGACCCTGCCCTGTTAGGTCGTGTCCACCTTGAGCTGCAAAGTCATGACCTCCAGAGGAAAAGTCTTGGCCTCCTCCACTTACTAAAGGCGCTGAGTACTGGTATCCACCGTTGTCTTGGCCGTGTCCTCCATTGTCGAGGCTTTCATATCCGGCCTGGCATGTAGCTGCTAACGCCAATAGACATATCTAAAAAAAGAAGTAATGAAGATTTAAAAAAATGTAGTTATAATAGCAAATTTTTGTTTTAAAAATATCCTTGGTATATTAAAACCTATACTCTCTGTTTAAATAAACTTACTTTGTAATAAATCAAATTTGTTTACAGAAACCATGTTTACAATGTTCGTAGCTATAATTAAAGTCGTAAATTGCTGTTTTACCAAACAAATGAAACATTAATTTCTAGTTAATAAATTAGTTCATTAATTAAGAAGATTTATATTATATATATACATTTTATCAATTTAAATATATATGACTAGAGGCGTCACGTGATTTGGATGCACTTCCCTACCAAACCGTACCTATTAAATGCGAACGTCTGTTAGGTTTGCTCAAACATCTAAACATGTCTTTTCATAAGAATTAGAATACTTAAAACAATCATGGGTTCTCTAGTGACGTGACCAAAGGAAATAATGAGTCATTTAAATATATCGTATATTACAAGTAGGTATATAAAAATTTTAAACAAACAAATGTCGTCATGGCAATTTACTCATATAGTTTTTGAATACCAAATAATTTAAAAACAGGGGATAACGCGCTTAACTACTGAAAATGGATCACATTAAAATGCCAGTTTGCACGAGTTACAATTTTTAAAAAGTTTTTAATATACGATGTATGAGAGCGGTGAAAAATTGTGTGAAAATTTCGAACGCATACGACAGCGGAATGTAAATAACATTGTCCCTAAGTTTGCAGATTAACATCTTTATTAAACACGCTATATTATTATTTAATTTAAAATTAAAGAAACCTGTTT
Organism: Hebomoia glaucippe; assembly: GCA_025727935.1. Taxonomy (NCBI): domain Eukaryota; kingdom Metazoa; phylum Arthropoda; class Insecta; order Lepidoptera; family Pieridae; genus Hebomoia; species Hebomoia glaucippe. The sequence continues at coordinate 15,540 of JAOSYY010011546.1, forward strand.
TAAGTTATTACATGATTATTGATTCTTTGCTTGAACGATTCTGTACGAAAATATTTACATTATAGAATTGATAGAAGCTTGTATTTTAGCTAAATTGTGATATTAATAATTTATATTAGATAAAGCAATTTCGTTATTAGAAAAACTATTTTAACCTCGTTGTTTTGACACGACAGTTTAAATAACATGATAATCGTTTCATCTGTTATTACGAACATAGATTATGTGAACGGCGCGCAATCCAGTTTTATTTGCAAAAAAAGTGAATCTACTTTCACGTTACATTCACTTGCATCTCTAACATTTATGTAATCTTTGGACATACATTTAAACTCATTTGGTTTTATATCGTCTTCCTTATGGCCCATTCAATTATTAATGCCTTTAAATCCGCATGTACACTGTTTTTAGTAAAACTCTTTCTTAGCCTGATATATACGATCTAGGGTCATCATAGAGATTTTAGTTCAAAAAATTATTTTTTTTAGCAATTCACAAAATCTTAATAATTCCAAACTAACTTAACTCAAAGAATCTTTGTCAAAAAATTCTGTTTTACAAATTGTAACCATATTCACCGAAGCATAGAACTATTACACTGTATTATGTAAAAGATGGCATTGTACAACTTATTACTTATAGTAAAGTCGGTCAAGCGTGAATGGGTTCTCTCTTTTTTGGTTAACGTGATCAATTTATTACGTTTCCTTTATAAAACATAATTGAAGATCTAATAGACTACGTTAAGTACAGGATAGATGCAAATATACTAAGAGAAAAGTACAATATTTTAAATAATTCTTCAAAAATCTTACTAGGAAGATAGCTTTTTGCTTTTGCCAGTGGTCTTTTTTTTCTACCACTGTATGGGTCACTAATTAATATTTAAATGGAAAAATTGACTTGTAAAACGACTTTAGAAACATATGGAGATTACGTAAAACTTTTAGTGGAAAATGATAGTAAAGGAAAAAAGCAGCTGCATTCAGACCCTTGAATCTATTCGGAACACCATGTATATGTTAAAATTTAAACTACAGTACTTTCACATCATTACTCTAAGCTGTTTGGCTAGATCCAAAGTGAAAGGGTAAGGACATTCTCTATTAGTGAAATAGCCGACTAATTCATAATACCTATAAATTATATACTAAGTAGTGTTGTTGTATAAGCAAAATGTTTGGGATCTAATATTTAATCGGAATACAGGTAGTTAATGGGCAGATATAATTCATAAATTGATCATAGGAAGATGCATCTTTTCAGTAGAAATGACTTGATTTTAAATAAATTAAATATAAATTGTACCAACACTATAAACGCCGTATAAGCTCTATCAGTTGTACTTCCATTTTTTTTTTGTAGCAATAAAATAAATCTTACTATTATTTAAAATTTTTGTTTCGATAAAAAATTTAAACTATTGGCGTTCTGAATGTTAATTTACTTTGATTTTTAACATACAATTGTGATAAACTTATCAAATATTTGATTTTCTGCGCACAAATATGGGAGATATTTGTAAATAAGCTATCGAGACGAATAACTAGTAATGTGCGGATGTTATCGATATTTTACCAGATATGACCGTAATAAATACGAAGAATAAACTATCTTTAGTTTTATACACAAGTTCTGTTAACGTTTTAAAATGTGTTTAGGACTCCTTCATATAATACTAATTTTAATAAGAGGTATAAATATCGCATTATTATGTTATTATATAATACATATATATAGAAAAGTAAATACATATCATGTAAATAGTTAATTTAATGAAGAAAAAAGAGAAGTGAGAAATATTAAAGGCATGAAATAAGTAGCTATTTAAAATCCCGTGATAATTAAGTTATATAAGAAATGGTAGCAAAACTTGACGTCGTAAATTTAACACTTTCATAGAACAGAGGTGTTAAATTTTAAAGTCTAGAAAATCTTAGGCAAGCCACTGCAATTTTAAACTCGTTATACAGAGACTGACGCTCCGTTTATCCCTTAGGAATTAAACCATTTTTCAACAGAGTATTATGAACGAGTACACTTCATAAAATGAAGTTTTGTATGCTTTTGTTGTTGTTTACCGTTATTGTTTTAGTGTGATTTGTGAGTTTTGTATAGAAAAATTCATCGCTGTTTAAAGATATTTTTTTTAATGTTCACATCGCTCTGAAATCTCTTTGACAATTTGTAGCGTAAATTTTGGAATGATTCGTTAAGTTTAATTACACATATAAAAACTCATTTTTATAATATAAAATATCATATGACGATTTCGATAAGGCTAATTCACAAAAACGTAAACAGAGTACAAAATATAACGTCGCCTATTTAAATAATTTTACAAAATAAACAATTCAAAGAGAGTTTCGTATGTTTTATATCTAAAATTCTCCATTTACCTTGAGACATTTTTTCAGATTCATTTATACAAAATATAAAATATGTACTTCAAAGCAAAAATGATCCCGGGTCTCGAGGTAATTGTTTCTCGTTACAGCGTAATATTTTCTAAATTCACTAAGTCGACTTATTTCGTATTTTATGAATTTAAAAAAAAAACTCTTCAATTCCTGAATTAAATCTTAAAACAATCTTCGATTAACATTAGAGATATCGATACCCAAAATTATCCATACGAGTACATCACTAGAGCAGATAAGCAAATAAGGAGAAATTGAATTGTGGAGCAATATTCATCCGACTACATCTAAACGGGCGCAGTAATCGTTCAATCGACTTCCGACGATTTTGAAGGCTTTCAATTTCGGTCTGTTGGTTTTTTGCTAGTAAAGGATGTCTTTATAGTTGGATTATGGACATGTTTTATTAAGATGTATCAGCTTTTGGGCATGATTTTCCTTATTTACAGGTAGAAATTCGATTTCAAATTGATATATTTCCTTTTATAACTTGATTTGTTGGTAAGTTTGTGTAGTTTAAGAATCAAAACAATCTTTAACCTTTTGATTTGTCTTGGCCTCTAGCGCACAAACGACGTAATTTTTACGATTTCACTGATTATTTTTCTTTGGCAGTAAATGTCGTCTTTAACGAAAAGATGTTTTGTTTGTTTCAGGATTAAAATCGAACACCCATATACGTTACAACGTTAAAATACATAGCGATGTGTAAAAATCATCATAGAAATAATCGAAAGTATCTAGCAGCCTAAATATTTGCCGCGGAAATAGTATGCAAAACTATATTAGGGGTAAAAGGATCGCTCACATTTAATGAACCAGTTATCGGACACAGAATTGCCTCCACATGAATACTAATACCGTTCCTCATCAGTACTAAGCTCCCAGCTAATGCGACGACACAAATGTTCACTTATAACGATTATTTTATAGCAAACGATTTTCACCCTAGTATGTATAAAGATTTTGGATCATTTTGGTTTGTATGATTTTATGATTCAACTTATGAAGCGACGGCTTGCTAATGACTCATTTAGTCAATAAGTCTAGAGTGTAAAATGTAACTGTTATATTACGTAAGAAATGTAATACGTAGTTTCTTACTGTACGTACTACCTAGTAATGGACTAAAGCCTCTTTTGACCGATCAGAGCGTTAAGAGTTATAATTTTCGTAGTCCAGTATACATTAACAACGTAGTTTTAATAGCATTAAGTCAATTTTGAGAAATGATCGAATCGAATTTACTAAATTCCAACTAAATATTATGTTGGGAAATTTATCAAACTGTAAAAATAATGATTGTTATATTATGTACTTTTTAAGATAATAAATATTCAAATTTTTTAATATGAAAAACTGTTGGACGCGATTTTATTGGTTTGTTTTTTTAATGAATAATGAATAGTTGAAAGGAGAAATTCAAGTAAAAAGTCGTGAAGTTTTAGTATCATATAAATTGAAGCGATTTGTAACACAATACTGAAAATATCACAGCAACATTTTCCGAAGCACTTTTAATAAAGTTGTTTATCCCTTTTTTCCGGAGAGTACCGATAAAATGAATAAAGTTACCTTGTTCGATACAAATCCAAAAATAAAAACAAAATTCAACAGCACTGTCTTGAAAACTAAAATACGAAGTTTATCTTTTCTACAAATGTTTTTCAAAAGAGAACAGTCTGCTATTTTAATTACGCCAAAAAGTATTTAATAAAATTAAGTCCTATTTTCGTATAAAAGTCTAGATTCACAGTGAAAGTATAAACAACAATGAGTTATAAAAATGTCTAAAGTGATGAGTTATTGTCCCCTACACCGCTTTTCTATGAATTACTGGCTGTTTTGCAGACTGTTTGAACTTTTTGAGCTCAAAAAGGGACTTTATAAAGCTAGATCTTAATTATATTAAAATTGCTGGATCCATTATGTTTTTGTACTCGTTTCCCTAAAAATTATTAGAATAAAACTATTTGTTTAAGATTTAATTAAAATTTTACGTTTTTTATACATCTTTAAGAGTGCACCTGTTCAAAGTTATTTTCACTTTCAAATGTAGAATTAAAATAAATACTAAATTTACGTGAAGCGAAAAAAATATTTTAACCTAATATCGGTATTATGATTTAAGGTTTATTCGTTTAAGATAAGTTTTGTTTTTAACCAAATAGAAAAAAATGTCTAAAAAATTGTACATATTAAATTTCTTTCGATATCCAAATATTTACATTATACTCATAAACGCCAAATCAAATGAAACCTGCCCGCCTTATTCTCTTTTCATAGACGTCAATTTGAATCGGAACCGGAAGGAACTAAATATTTTATTTATAACACTTTGTTTCTCGACTTTTCTATTTTAAATAAACTGAAATTATCACTTCTTAATTATCTCCGTTATTACACGATATATCCACACTGATCGAGAAAAATTACGCGTTTCCCGACACTGGCTAGAATTTTGACGCCTTATTACGACACATTCACACTTGAAGTAACAAAGTAAAAATTATAAACTTACGAATTTCTTCATGTCGGTAAGCTTATTGATCGACAACTCCTATAGAAATGTTGCTCTATCCCAGTTGCAGTTTGTTTTTATAGAGGCCGGAAGTGATTGTAGATAGTATAAGAAAGGCTTCGAATAACTCTAGAGTGGCTACAACAGATACCTATTAACTTTTTTGAAAGTTTCGTTTTTCTTTTTTAAACTTTACTGTGTGTTTATGTCGTTACACTTAATTGTTGTAAATTGGTAATTACATTTTCTTAACATTATTTGTATTAGGAAAACTAAAGTTATCGGGATGGTACTACGACTGTTAGTTGTAAAAACAATTCGTAGATTATGGGTTGCCTAATTTTTGGATTCTATTGATTTTTGTAATTATTTTCGATTTTGTTTTGTATGACATTTTATTTTCTGTTTCATTTGGGATTGCAATAAAACTCTTACGGTCAGTTGTTTTTTCTTAAAAACTATTAATTATCTACTTTTTCAGTCAACCTAAATATCTGATCGATTAGACCTCAATTTAAAATTTTATAAGGAACAAAAATGACTGTTGACCTAAGATAAACAGTCACTATCTATTTCATATAAATAAAAATAAAGTGTCGCTCTAAATTGTATAAGAAAGTCTTGTCAATGTATTACAATGTACTTGTTGCAGAGATGCAATAAAACATTTGTTTATTTCGGCTTATCTCCAAAATGGCTGGACCAATTTTGACGGGACTATCACTCGCAGGTTGCTGATACTATAGCACGTAACATAGACTTTTATCATTACCCATATACACAAAATTACCGAATGCGTCTCGGAATATCGGCCGTAGTATATTATATAAATAAAATATATGTAAGGTTTGATAACCGTTTGACAATAATTAATCAAATTTGTTTTTTTTTTTATATTTAAAAGAAAGGAATACATGTCCTTTGATAAAATGAGTCGCTATCGATCACTCGCTTTTTAATGCATAAAATCACCTCCTTAGAGGAGAAAGAAAGAGTAGAAATGTTGTGTTTAAACGAATAGGCTGATTGCGATGAATCAATTGACTCGTTTGTCAAATTATGCTCTGCTCATTTGGCATGAATTTCTACCTATCTATGTGGTGCATGACAGTTATTTGCATGTTTTTACGTTTGATCTAAAATTATCGGTCGGTTCTTCTTTACAAACAAATAAATCATTTGTGCTATTCCAAAATTAAGCAAATAGCTTATTAAGAAATATACACTACCAAGGGCTTAATACTTTTACTAACTCGCTGTGTCGCGGTTTCACCCGTTTCACAATATCTTTATAAATCATAGCCTATGTGTAATTATCTTGATGTATAAAGTTTCATGCGCATTTCGATTTCAGTCTATGAATTTCCGAATACTTGTTTAGGAATAAATAAGACGGGCAGTAGGTCCTAAACATGATCAAAATATGGCTAAGGTCTTAAGGTTGGCAACGCGTCTTCTAGATCTTAATGATCTTGGAGGTGTCCATGGGCGACAGGAATCGTAATTATATGTCAACTGCATGGTGGTTCGAACTAAAAGTTATGGCATTCATGAAAAATAGTACGACTCTTCGTGGTTCAGTTATCTTCAGAATTTGACGCCCAGCCGTTTCCAAATATCATACGACCAATATTGAAATTCCATTCGCTTTACGAACTGTATACTTGGATAGGCTGTGAAGTGTGAAAATAAAGGTTTGTGATTTATTTGAATAATGACTGCCGTCGACAACATATCATGGAACAATGTTCGCAATAATGTATAAAATTATAGTCTCAAAGGTATACGAGGTAAATGAAAAAGTATTCCAAACACTTGTTGACTTTCAAGAAACGGGTTTACTGTTTCTAAAAGCCAACAACGCATCTTCAAAGTCCCTAATCTAACTGATGTCCATGAGATATACCTTAATTTACTTCTTTTAATACTCGTTAATCTGCCAGTGATAATCCCGTGTATAACGATCCAGCAATATCAAAGATAAATATGAATAAACAAACAATAATTTATAAATTGTATACCGTATTAAATTAGCATGGAATGAGAGTAAACTGTAATTTTCATAAAACAAACAGACACTACAATTTTATAAATATTTTTAGATTTATTTCTGTACATGTACAACTTCTAACAACAAACAGGTGAGGCGAATATTGAAATTCCGAATCCTTTCACAAAATTGAAAAATCGTGAAGTGTAATTTATCTTCCGGTTCCGTTTTCGTTTTACTTTACATTTCTGAATGCTACAAATTAAAGTAAGGTTCTGTTGTTCACTGAAACATTATGTGAATGGAGACGCACTTATCTAAATTAATATATGATTTAAAAACATAATTTAATATTTTAAATTTAATTATAATTAATAAATCATTCAAAATGGTTTACAATGAAATTTAATGATGATTAAATTTTAACATGGAACCATTGATACGTTTTTAAGATTTCTTAATGAAATATAATTGAAGAAAACCTAATTATTATTCCATCTGAACAGTCTACGTAATAAATCGAAGACTAGACATTTTATAAACAGAAATAAATCAAGCAAAAGCAATTTAAAGAAACTTTTTAATGTATTCAAATGGTGATGTAATTTACTTACGAATATTATTTTTGACCTACAATAACCTTGTAACTTTAGAACTTTTGGACTCGGGGCCTTTTATCATTTCATACTATTAATGTTATTAAGAGTTCAATGTCGTTATTTAAGTATTTTATTAAGTCTTATGTAACAAACGTTATAAATCTCCCAGATGTACGTTAAGGGATTTTTATAGTTACAATACGCACCACGAAAGATAGCAAAGTACAGGGGAAGCGATTATAAGGTCAGCAACATATCTCCTAGCTCTAGTCTTCCTGAAGTTCTTTAGCGACGGAAGTCATTTATCATTAGGTAAATCTTATGCTCGTATGCCTTCATAACATGTACACACCTCGCATACCAGTACAATCCTTCCTTAAATAGGCCTTAAATCCTGTACTCCGCCAGTCTAAACATTTAACGCGAGTTTCTTTAAAAACCAAATTGTTCACATATAAAATTAATAATGTAAGCCAAAGCATGTAATTCTCAATACCATTGTTATCCTTAA
>JAOSYY010011557.1:3316-20905 GCA_025727935.1 Hebomoia glaucippe
ACTTACAAACTTTGGCATATTTGACTAATATGATAATACTTTTTAGCAACTGTGATGTACTGTATGGTAGCTGCAACTGCAGCTGAGTCTGGAGAAGGAAACAGTAGCAGGCCGGTGGTGGAACGTGGTGCAGGGGAAGGTGAGCTGCAACCTCTCAACCATCACGGTCTGTCTAACTCAAACTAACATACTCTTATAATACGCTTTGTTTATAGTTATTTATGAGTTATTCTCTCACCAATTACAAACCAAAGAAAGTATTTTCGTAAATCTATAATACTAATTTATACTTTATTATTATACTATTTCGTAATATTATTTCCTTGTATTAATTCTTATGATTTCATCCGCTTATTGCAAAACTGTTTTTTGCATGTCAATGCATTTGCTGTCATTTTGAACACTTAAACTGCATTTGGAAGTTTGGTTTCCCATAAAAGCTATATTTATTTATAATATATTTTATTTATCCCATTAATATAGGTTTCAGAAATGTTTCGGTTACTAGGTGTGAAAAATTCGTCTATTTATATACATATATCGATTTCGTAAAAATTTGTTATAGTTATCAAATAAACAGGCGATATATTAACATGAAAATACGAGGTTCTTGTAACTTCAAAATAATGCATCAGCGAAGATTTACCGTCAAAGTTCATGGGGGAATAATATTTCAAAGTCCAATGTAATGTATACTATATAATAGTCGTGTTATGGCAGATCGCGACATACGGCGGCAGGTGCTAGACCGACGTAGGGCGAGTTACGACGGTGGGTTTGATGCGGCGTGGCGGGCGCGAGTGCAGCTATTGCGGCAACTTCGCGTCGACAGTACGCCTGCCAGCTACACTACGCGCGTTGAACGCCCGCAACAACCGCACTACGATGTCGAAGAGGAGAGTAAGTACATATAACCGTTACTTATAATTATTATGAGTCATCATTTACCATCCGCAGAAAATTTATGGGTCCACACTAAACGGATGATTTGCAGATACAACACCCGCTTGGTCTAAAGTGTTTATATTAAATTTGCATAAAGATATTTGAACACCATTGAATCCATGGTAGGAATTTCTGAAACGGCTCATAAGTGAAAGGATTCTTATCTTGTTCACGATTTGCAGTAATTAATATACGTTATTATATTATAATGCACAGAGGGCGTGAAATTGGGCCTGGGTGACTTCATATTCTACAGTGTGTTGGTCGGCAAGGCGAGTTCATACGGTGACTGGAACACAACACTTGCGTGCTTCGTGGCCATACTTATTGTGAGTGCTTTTGTATACCATAATTATAATACCAATTTAGAATTGATTGATATTGTTTAATCATTTTATCAAAATAATATTGTTTATTAAAACGACTCCGTATCTTTATTATGAACTCTAAATATATCTAAAACAGTGTATGTTAATTTTAATTCACTTTGGTCTATTTCTATTGAATGGCCGTTGACAGACGGATAGGACGGTACATATTTCGATTTGAAATGAATGAAACCTAGTATAAAAAAGAAATTGTTTATGGTAAATTTTCCTATTGTGTTGAATCAATAACCATAATTTCAGGGTCTTTGCATCACACTGTTGTTGCTCGCGATTATGAAGAAAGCTCTCCCTGCGCTGCCAATATCAATCACCTTTGGGTTAATTTTTTATTTCGCAACCCGTGGCGTCGTAAAGCCATTCGCGGACGCCCTCGCAGCAGAACAGGTTTTCATTTAGATACCGACTACTCATGTCAGTGTACCATGAATTTTATTTGAATTAAATCAACTGAAAACCGACAAATCATGAACACATAATGATGTATGTAAACATTAATTTAGTAAAGAAATAATAATCATAAACTTTTATCGCGTAAGAAAAGTAAAAAAAATAGGATGTAAATTTAAAAAAGACTTCTATGGTGTTAAATGACATACAAGTAATGCCTTAATTACTCATCTTTTAGTGGATACATTTATATACAAAAAAAAATAAAAGCTTGTTAAATGTCTGAAAAAGATTTTAAATGGATATAATTACAATAATTATGTAAAGCTTACTGGATTTTCTGTATATCTAAATGAATACGGCTACGATTATGTTAATTCTTCTATTTTCTTTAGAAGTAATGGTAAATATATCATAAAATTAATAAAATATTTTATTGTCAAAATATATCATAAATTAATACGGGAAGACATTTGCCTTGTATGACATCATTATAATCTGTGAAGTTATTTATGTATTATTTTTAAGATTGAAATAAAATTGTTCCAAAAGCCAATTTTTTTTATAGTACTTAATAATAGATGCTTGAGTTCGTAATTAAAAATAATTCATTGACTTTTGTCGTCTAATCCTGGTCCTGAAACTTTTTTTTGTAGTTTAGGTATCCATTGTTAAACATCAATCGAAATTTAGCTATGCCATCACAACTTTATTATAAGGCTTCAAAACCGGTGATGTAACTAAAAGTGGAGAATTTATTGAAATATCAATCAGCCAGAGCAGCAATGCTTTTCATTACTACTGTTTGTAATTTAAAAGAATGCCTCCTATTGAGTTCTACTGTCAACACTAATTGTGGTCTATCAGAGCTGTATAGCCAGATGATACATTGATCTCTTCTAAATTGCAATTTTGATATAAAAGTAACAAATAATCGACCATTCATCTGGTACTACTTAGCTCAAAACCAAGTACTCTGTAATCTATTGAAGTGAACAGACAGCAAGATTCCAAATATTTGTCAAGATAAACGCAAGTGCAGTTCGTAGTTTTCAATCTATTATATAAAAGAATTGTAAATGTATTAGACATTAGTTAGAAAAATATACTTTAGAATAATTACAAAAATTTTTGCGAATTATACTGCAATCAAAATATATGAAATGGAAATAATTCATAATTATTTTTATCTTCTATTTGCGATTATGTAGCACTATCGTTTTCAGTTCTATTATTATTTTACTTACATATGTAAAGACATTCCAATAACTAGAATATTGTAATTATTTTATAAGTTATTCTTATGTTGAAGGATTAAAGAACATTTTTCAATGAGTCAGTTTTTTATATCTAAAGATCAAAATCCGAAAATATTGTTTATAAGATAAAAATTGGTAAGCTTTGGTATGTTAGCAAGTAATACAATAATTAAAAAAATAAATTTATTGCTAATGACAAGTGAGTAAAAAATAGATCTGAAAAAGTTTTAAATAAAAATATGAGTATCTACACCCTTGTATATAATAATATTTATGCTTTCGCTTTATTTCTTTAAATAAATTTAGAAAACCATATAACCCACAACCACATTCCACTTGAAATTATTACGATAAAACAGCATGTATTACAATATTCTCACATTTTAAATATTGCAGGGCTGTCCATATATAATTTTTAAATTATAAAAAATGTTCACCTCATCCCAAATGCCAAAATTAAAAAAACATAACAGTGGAATGTAAACTTATCACTAAGTAAAAGAGAAATCAAATTATAATACTAGTGAGATTTAAGGCATTTATAAATTTAAGAGAACTTTGAATACTTAGTGTAAAATATATGTCACAACCTACTCAAACTTGAGGATTTGGAATTTCTTGAGGTCCACTTTTCTTAATTACCTTTAATTTGTTTTTACTTGGCTTAGCAGTATCAGATAAGATTTCTTCATTAATAGGAATATGATTTGGCATTGCATCTTTCTTAGGTACTTCATTAAACTTTTTCACTTTATCGTCATTTTCAACTTTGTTATTAGTTTCAGATATAGGTTTATCAGATGGTTTCGGGACCATTTTTTCTTTTGGTAGTGTTGGATTTTCTTGAGCGTTTTTAGGTTCTTCATGCGCTTTCTTAGTTATGTATTCATTTGCATTAGAACCAGAATCCATTAGATTAACTTGAGGTTTAATTTCGGACTCCTTTTTAACATGTGCTTTGATTTCAGATTGTTGCGCTGCTGGGACCTTTTTAGGAGGATGCTCTGTTTTAACTAGTTTTGGTGGTGAAGAAGTAACCTGTTGTACTGGTGGATTGGGTTTAGTTTGTGGTTTTTGTGTAGTAGTTGTAGTAGTAGAAGTTGTTGTTGATGTTGTTGTACTTGTAGTGGTACTTTTAATATTCTTTGGTAATTCTTTAGATTCTACTGGCTTTTGTACTTTTTGATCTTGGAGGATTTTCGGTTCAGGAACTTTTTCTAGAGACTTTTTGACATTCGGATTTTCCTTGGCATTCATTGATATGTATGCTTGCTTTAGAAGAGGCGGTACTTCTACAGCTCCTATGAAATTTTGAGAATGTGGACATCCTAACAATAGCTTGTTATTATAGACAATGGCGTCACTGATATGTGGAACACTTTTATCAGTGTTGTAGTAGGACGCAATAATATTTCCATTCCAGTCTGTAATTACCAGGCCTGATAAATCAGTGAAGGATGACACACTTGCAAAGTTACCAATCTGAAAAGAAAAATTTCAGGTTGTAATATAAGTTCTAGCTGCATTGTACCTGTGATAAGGGATTGTTTCTAACAAGTTAACTAAAAGTGACAAATATGTATATGTATAAACATATCACATTTACCTATTTACAAAAACAGGTGCTTGACAAGTCCAGCACTTTATAATTAAAAAAAGCAAACATTTTAGGACAGGATGGTGTCATCATAACAAGATCACTATTATTAAGGCAATTTTGTTTAGAAAAAATTTAAAAGTATAGCTTACATAATATATTATTTCTTCAAAGATTGGATGCGGAAACTGATTGTTTAGATAAATAAAAGGCATCTCTAATAAACATGCAAGTCGCGATAAAAATTTCCTTGCGAGAGGAATACTTGACAAAGTCTTAGATAGAAGTGGGGTGTCATTATCAGATGCAGCATACAATGCTATTTGGACGCCAGAACCATCTGGCAATGCCCGAATATTATCAGGAGTACCTGAAATTCATAATATAATATTATTTACCGTACTCATACCATTTCAAACCAAATCTTGTAGTTATTTACTTTACTGTTAGTATTAAGTAACACTTGTACAAACAATAAGTCTTTTGTAACCACATTTATAGTTATTCAGTTACTCAAATTCATGTATTTATGTCAATCAGTTAAAAAGTAAAAAATTTAAAATGAATTTATTACATATTGGTGTTTTAATGCTTTTAATCAGGCCATTGAAAACACAGGAAATATTTGAATCTGATGTTAATATACGGATTGATGCAGGCACAAGAACATGCATCTTTGAGAAGGGTAAAGCAGGTCAAATAATGGAATTTTACTATCAAGTATTGGATGGACAACATGGTGAATTGGACATATCTGTGGATGTTTTCGATCCCAAGGGAAACATACTTATTTCTGATCGAAAGAAATCACAAAACTCAATTATTATGGATTTGGAACATGAAGGAGACTACATTTTTTGTTTAGACAACACTCATAGTTTATTGAATTCTAAGCTTGTGTTTGTGTATGTAGTAATGGAACATAGAGAAACTGACCAGGAAAGTGAGGTTAGCACTGTTGGAGATGATGGAGAAGAACTAAAGGAAGAAGAAATTGTCGAGTGGATTGGTCTTGATGAAAATGGTGAAGTTTATGCTATAGCAGTTCCTATAATAATAGACTCCATTACACGTACACTTAATTATGTTATCCGCGCTCGTAATATGTTAGACATATATAGTGCATCTAAGACACGTGATGGCTACCTTGCATCAGAAGATACATTTATTGTAGATGTGTGGTCAGGTTTTCAGATATTTTTTATGTTAAGTGTTGGACTGTTACAAGTTTTTATGATAAAAAGATTATTTAGACGACACTGTACTATTTAATCGTTAATTCATTTCGATTATTAATTTTCGAATCTGCATGAAAATATTTGATTTTAATTGCTATGTCAGAGGAATTACATGCACCTTCTTCACATTAATAAAAAATCCTCTTCCTTGATATAATTTTTTTTATCTCTATGGCTATTAACTTGTCAATTTATGCACATTAGATATTAAAATACTGAATTGAGTAATTACTTTCTTACCTGGTAGTCCATCTATAAAGATTTCAGTCTTTCCATTTTTTGGTCCACTTATATAATATTTCAGTAACCTGTATGATAAAGTTTCAGCAACAACAACAAAGCTCTCATCTGGTGACAAAGTTACTCCATTTGCAAACCAAATATTGTCTATCAGAACCTTATTTTCCTTGGTGGCAGGATTGTAATATAATAGTCTATAAATAAAGAAACTAAATTTAATATAAAACGGATAAATTAAAATAATTATGTCATACTGTATTAACTATAGCTCTATATTTGAATAAGTAGTTTTTAAACCATATATCTTAAAGAAGTATTGAACGGAGCTTCTTAATAAAATTATATGTGATTCTCTATAATTTTAGTATAATGCTAGAGAGCCATTTTATATTGTGTTCAAGTAATGTCTATGACAATAGTAATTCTGCTTAGGTAATTTATGATAAATGTCAAATTGAAAATAATGATACTCATTATGAAATAGTTTTCTGGCAAAATTCATAAAAATCACTGAAGCCACATTAGAAATAAACCAGAGCACATGAAAAGGCAAATTTTTTTCAACTGCATATCTATTATACTTTCCATATGTAATACTATTATATCTATAAAAAGCTGTTCTTCTAATATTACAAGCTGATATTTCCTATGAAAATATTTATTTCGTTTTAGGCTACACCAAATAAATCCAAAAGAAAATTACAGTTAAAGCACTGCTATAGTATCAGAACAAGCTTGAATGTGTGTACTTGGCTTGTATAAACAAGTGTTCAAATTAGTTTAGACATAATAATACTTGTATTCCTAATTTGCAAGTTTAAATTAAAATATTTTAATAGTTTACCTTCCTGAAGGATCTGAAAATCCGATCAAGACTCCATCATTTAAAGTAAAGTCACTACTGGTATCAGTCCAATATACACCACCATTCTTGTCCAGAGCCACACTATTAAAAAGCTTTGGTTTCCTACCAGCAATAGGCACATCTGGTTTAACTAGAGCTTGTTTTTTGTCAGTCTTTAGATTCACTTTCCAAATACCATAGTAAGCATCAGCAATGTATATATCATTATTCTTTTCATCTATTACAAAACCGAGTGGTCGTCCACAAATATGTTCTTGAGCAAGTCCAGCTAAACAATTCAATTCCTCAAGACATTAATAAATTATAATATTTTTAATTAGATAGCTACATCGCCTCATCTTTTCTACCATATAAATTTGCCTCAGGATGAATGAATCGTAATTTTAATCAAAATATAGTGAGAACGAAATAAGTTTGTTCCTTTAAATAGATATTATGAAAAATTACATACCACAAGGTTGACCAATTTTAGTAACAAATGTAACATGTCCTTCTGGAGATAATTTTACAATTTCGCCAGTTCCAAGAGAAGTATAGAGTTCATTTCCCCATACTTGGAAAACTTCAGGACCTGATATTCTATCCTCGTATAATTTTCTAGCATTATTTAAAGCATTATTTGGAGCTAAGACTCCAATTCTCTCTTTTGTTGGAGCTACACTAAAATACAATAATTATACTTTATTAATTTGTAACGGTGGTTACGGCTTCTAGTTTAATCGGGTCAGTAAAGGTTAAACTTACTCTATACTTGAAAACTTTGTATATGGAGGTAAATTAGGTATTAAAAGAAGTATAGCAACAATAAAAGCAAAATATATAAATAATTTATATATGAGTTTAAAAATTCCAGTTAGAAAGCCCATTTTGTGAGTGTAAGATACCGTAAACGTAAAGAAATAGAACCTTTACTATACTCATATAGTCATTCTTAACTTTAATCTGTATACATAACTAATGAATATAAATTATAATATATACTATGTAGGTAAGTCAGAAACATTTTAAGTTATCTGTAATCATATGTGTGATGCCATTAGAAAAAAAGGATTCAATTATGATATATGACGGAAAATAAATAGTTATTTATGAGTTTTCCCGTAACTAAAGAGAAATATTTTTAATGTACGTATTTGTTATGACAAACTGAATCAAGACTACTAAACTCGTTAAATATTCATAATTATTATATCTTCTGTTAATTATATTGATTAATCAACGTTTATCACGATCAATTGAAATAAATAAAATAAGGTCGTGTGCTTTAAGTATAATTTAGAAGAGAATCTTTTATTAACAGAGTTATAGAAGTTAAGTGACTTAATTTGTTACGATTTCACTCTATAACTTTGACGTGTAGCCTTTGTGACAAACAAATCTGTCATTTTCTTGTTTCGGAATATGTAAAGTGTCATTCAACAAGGTTTTAATTTCTTTTCGCTGTGAAGCTCGCCATTTTCTACGCTTGTTCGCTAGAAATTTCAGATTTTAATAATGGGTCACGCTAATATATGGTACTCCCATCCCCGTAAATACGGACAAGGTTCTCGTTCATGGTATGATTGAATAATTAACTTCATTTAATCTAATTAAATCGTTAATAACTATTCTTCAATTTGGTTATAACACGTGTTATATGGTTTTTACTTTTTCAGCCGCGCGTGCTCTAACAGACACGGTCTTATCCGAAAGTATGGACTAAACATTTGCAGACAATGTTTCAGAGAATACGCTCATGACATCGGATTTAAGAAGGTATGTATTACTTGTAATCGAGTCATTCGCATACCGTATCTACTAAGCTATTTGAAATAACTTGGGTTGCAATCTCGTATATTATAACTGTAGCGAACAAATAGTACTTTTGTTATGTGATACCTTATTTAATAGTTACATTTGAACATGAACACGCATTCCTTGTGAACATTGTTATACAATATGAATAGAATCTTTTATATAATGTTTAATTCAGTATATTATAGTAAGCAAATTTCTAAGTTAAATCACCCCAGATGAAAAGTTTATTAATGTTTTGAAAAATGAATAATTAAATAGAACTGTTTAAAAATTGTGATAGTCTTTCTGTAACCTTAGCTATATGAGATTATAATTAATTTGAACCATTTTTAATGATCACTTGTTATTTTAGAATAGAGCAATAGAATCAACAAACTATCAGTTATATGATTATGAAAGTAAAAATACTTATAAATAAAATTTAATTTCAATGCAAAACAATATTAATTCATTAAATTATTTTTCTTTGTTTCAGCTGGACTAAATGTTTGTAAACTAGGCTAATAAATTTTTAAAACCACTCTTTTGTTTTTATTGTTCCTATGATATTTAAGCCTCTTAATAATGCCTGTTGAACAATTTACAATTCTTATAAATTATTCGTAATTTTTGTTGCATATATAACTAATAGCCTAGTCAGGCTACGCATGAGTAATAGTAATTATTACATTAGTATATTATAAAATTAATTTTAAACTTGAGTAGACAGTTGTGTGGTAAAGTTCCTCAGTAATTTATTTTACAACTTATGTTTCAAATTTATTGAATAATATAAAAAAATGTAATTGCCCAAACCTAGTCTGTGTTGATTTGTGTAACAAATATTTTGTCAGTATTGCTAAGTCATTAAAAAAATAGTAAATAAATAAAAAACTTAAAATCTAATACCAATTTATTAACAGAAGTATAAAAGTATCATAAAATAAGTATTTTAATAATTTACACTATTTTAATTTTTTTATTTACACTTTCATATTTTTTTTAATATGTTGAATCCTCCTGTGTCAACCAAATCTCTGAAAAAGAAATGTTTTAATTTAACTAAAATATACTTTTTAACAAAAATGAATCTTATGATTGATCAACTAACATTCCAAGGTATAGCTTGAAATGGTAAAATAAAACAGATAGGACTCCTACCCAATGGGGAGGGAGGTAAATTTGGATACTTTTGAAAATTATTAAATTTAATACAAATTCGAGATTAATCATGACTGATAATGATTTTTAATAGATTGAACTTTGTATGTACATCCAATCCAATACTATATTTAAATATGACGTAAAGTATAAGTGTGGTTTTTACAATCACCTGTGCTGCGCCACTTAGCAATGAAAGGAAACTACGCTGTGGTGGCCGACAATATTTGTTACCTCCTTCTGCACAGCAAAGGTTAGGAAAACAGTCGACACTTGAGCTGCAGCGTTGCGGGAAATTGTCGGACTGAGGTGGAGGGGAGCATTGTAAATATGATTCCAACATTCGTATAGCTAAAAAGAGATATATTTCTATTAATAAGATAGGTAGCAGTTTTTATAATTTCACTCTGTTTAAATGAACAACAAAAGTAGTTTTTTAAAACTTAGTGGTTATGAAGAATCGTAAAATGTTTCTATGACATACCTAAGTACCTATTATGTTTTTATTATTATTTAGTATTATATTTTAGGATATACAACATTGTAAAAATACTACGACGCTGATTTCATAATGCTGTGTCGGGCAAGTGTCGCTTCATCTTATTTGGGCTACGAGTAATAGAAGTTTTAAATATAAGAAATTAATAACGACCATGAATTAGCTTTAGAGCCATAACTATAACTAAATATTTCTTTACCTTGACCATTAATCATTAGTCACAAGTCTTTTTATATTCCTACCTATAAAATTATAATATTATTACGATGCAATTCTTAATTCTGTCCTCGTTCATAATAATATAAAAGTGTATTACTACAGAGTATATTACTAAGGCATATTATATTTGGACTACACTGGATACAGATCCAATGTAGTCCATATGTAATATGCCTTAGTGTATTATCACGGCTTAGCACTGTTAGTATTTTGTTTCTCTTTGTGGCTTTTTCGATATATATTAATACAAAATTAAGTGCCTGTTTGTAGTAACAGCTTTTTTCGAAATGCGTAGTCATAACAAATAACTTATATTTTTTTATCTGTCTGAATGTTCCGCGGATGTTTTAAATGTAAAATAAGTATGTATACACTTTTCCGGGGTCCACTGACAGCATAAACAGACACATAGTTTATAGATCGTAGATTGGAGAAAGACGCGTCCCTTGTAGACCAATCGAAACTGGGATAAGTTCATGTTAACTCCACGACCATATTACAATAATAGCTTTATCTTTTAGTATACAAATGTAAAAAACTAAGTTATTACTAGCCTAAATTCTTTGAGGTTCCATTTATCAACTCAAAACTCTGTAATTATTTACATGATTTTAAATAACATACGTCCATCTATTCTGTTAGCCACTGGGACTAGGTCTAATCGCGCTCGTGCAGTACGACAGTACGATCGAGTGCCGTCTGGGCAACACACTCGTGGCCAGCAATCAGCGTCAGACTTGCAGGATTGGACTTCAAACAATAATTCACCGAGTGGTGCTGCTGGACATTCTCTTGGAATTACGCCCAGAATTGCTGTAACATTTAATTTAAATTAAGCTATTGATGGCTTGCTTATGATAATGAGGAAGTATCAAAAAATTAAACTTCTAGATATAATTGTAAAGGAATTGAGATTGACAAATAACATAGTTACACTACTGAATGTTGAATCAAGGCGTATTTGGTACAATTTGTACTTTAATATCTTTTATTTAAAGTAGTTACAAACTATGTATTATATAGTAGGTAACCTTATACTGTCGTGTATAAGAAGTTAAAATTTTATTTAATCTCTTTGCTAATATTTCGATTATAAAACAATAATAATAAATACATAATAATTTGTTATAAAACCCGGAAGACAACTGTATGTGAAAGTGTTTTTAAAGCTGAAAATTTATGTCTTACGTTGGTGTGTTTGTTCCTTGATAGTAGGCCGTGGGGCAGGTACGCCTTTCACGCACTGGCCTTGGCAGCACACCTGGTTTGGTCCACTGGTTGCTCGGCATTGAGAGTTGTTGTCACATGGTATTGGGAACAGGACTGTTGTTATTGATTTTGGACAGACGTATTTTTGTGTCTTGCCTGCGTAATGACAATATGCACCATTTTATATTTATGAATTAAACATCGCTTTTGAATTATATATTTTGAATATATAATCATGTTACACTATTTCGCAAGTTACAACAAAGTTACGAGAGAGGTGCTTAGTGATATACGAACAATATCAGCAATTTGTCTCTTACTGATTATGAAAATTCCTTCTAAATATATTACATTCGAGGTCTGGACATAACTTGAACCTTTAATATAGTTACTAAAAATTAGCGGTGCCACGAGGTTTTATCCGGGTTAATTTCATATACCTATGCATTTTTTAATTGCTCAAAGGATACCTCACATTTTGAAAGTTTTTCTAGTAAAATGAAAGATAATATTTTATGGATTTTAAGGTTATTTAGTTTAAGGGGTTTCAGACAAATTTTTATAAATTGTTTGACTTTTATACGTATCGTGTACTTTCATATGCATTTTAAAAGAAACAACAAAATTAGACAAACAGATTCTCTAATGTTATATAAAATGGTTCTGCAGGCTACAGTATAAGAATATTAATCACCTTTTTTGACGAGATCTTGAGTGTTAGGTGTGGTTTGAATCGGCAAAATTTGCAGAAACGGCCTCAGCGGTTCTGTAGATGTGGTTGTAGGCTTCGGTGTCGTGGTGGTGGTAGTGGTAGTCGTAGAACTGGTGGTACTTGGTGTTGTTGTAGTAGTAGTGGTAGTGGTGGATGTTGTGGTGCTTGGAGTGGTTGTTGTAGTTGTACTAGTGCTAGTGCTTGTGCTTGAGCTAATTAATTCGACTATACTACTGCTGGTCTCGATGCTTCTAAAATATTTCATTACAATTTATTTTTACACTACTAAAGCGAAAGCGTTAAGCGTCGTCATACGACCTCTAAACTAAATCTAATCATGTTTACATTGAGACTTAAAAAATTGTTTTAAACTTTAAATTTACATTAACTAGGTAATAAATTCAAGTTTCGGCACTTTTTAAATAAAAAGCCAACAATATGTAGATCATATTTTTTAGTAATAATAAAGAAAATGTAAAATGTAGAAAAAATCAACTTTTAGATGACAGTACTGTCAAAATTTCATTATATTCGTTTGGTAAATGGTATGACCGTTACGGTATAAAAGTTTAGTACTGATAACGATGTATCGTGTGAGATGAAAAAGGTGTTTATATTTTAAGCTAGTACTTAAAATGTTTTTTTGTACTTCAGCTTCAACTGAACATTTTTTAATTATAATTTCATAATGCGCTTTAATACATAGTTTAGGTGAAGAAAAATGTTAATGTCATGTTGTTAACAGTTTAATCGTATAACAATAAATTAAATTACTACAGAACTATATCCACATCTTTATTTTGAAATCTTTTTGATACTATGGTACTTACATAAGCTTTTTTAATACTGGGGTGTGAATGTTTTCATATATATTTATAATTATTTCAGAAAAATTTCTAAGTTTAAGTAATTAACTATTAATCGATAAAAGTTTAGGTTGTTATATCTTAAACAAATAACCTCAACCAAATTCCAAATATATTAAGATATTATATGTATAATTATTAATACGGCTGGCCTACAGCTCTGATGAACGGCCTTAACCTAGGTTAATGCTACGTGCCCTGGCCTCTCACTTTTGATTTAGGTTATATTTAAATATCTACAAAATAATCGAACTGTAATCAAGCGGTATCGTTAGAAGTCTTAATAGCACTTAAGCACTACTTACTGTTCTACCTGATATTAAGAGATGAAAACTAGGAAATGTTAATTTTTTGCTCCTACTTAAAGACGTTGATATATAATTTTCTGTGGTCTTGATTTTTATTTACTCAATTTTTAATTAGAATTGAAATTAATTGTAGGAACATATTGTTGAGGTAAAAGCCTCACCGTAACGGCGCAGCACTTTGTACACCTTTTGTACAAAATCCTTTACAGCAAAGATGTTGGTTTCCCATTACACTACTGCATTCTGTGTGTTTTCTGCAGGGTAAAGGGAAGAGGTCCAGCCAGCCACTGCTAGTGCGTACCTTTGGGCATTGGAGCGATTGGGCATCACCTGAAAATATTTTATTATTTTATATCATATATAAATTGGCAATCATTTAAATTGGCCACGTTTTTATCCGCCTTCATTTTATATAAGAATATCTTAAACTGGCGCGACGATAGTAAGATAAGAGTGATGTCCTCCAATACGTATACAACAATCGAAAAACTTGTGTTGTACTACGAACTGACTGTACCCCGCTGTTTCAACCACTTCGATTTAATGTATACACAAGGGTAGTGAAATAGTTACTCCTTCAAAATCGGTCTATCTGTCTTGGAGATTAGCCGGAAGAAACAAAAAATTGTATGAATTATGTTTTTGTTATAACTGCAGTATCTTCTGAAATGCACCTAAAAAGGAACTCCTATTTTATTACTACAAAAGCGGTTCCTGAATCTTATATATTATGTATGTATAGATTTTACTTTTATTCCTATGAACCACAGCTTAAGAAACTTTAGAAAATAAATGAGTATCTATTAGATCATAATATAATTTATCAATAACGTAGTACCTCTTTACTAATAATTATTAAATTTTCAAGAATTAAGGTAAGTTTATATAACATACTTCAGCTATCACAGTAGTAGTTACATAACTATTAATTTAATTTGTTTTTATTTCGGTTCTATCCTTAACCTCTTTTGAATATTTTCTACGGTTTACTTCCTTTTCGTATATAATAAAACTGACCTTTTCAATGTGAACGTAACATTGGCAAATTTAAAAAAAAAACATTGTTTTATTCTATAATGTCAATTTTAAATATAGTTCTCTACGTATATACATTTCTTAAAATATAATAGGTTATAAAATCCGTATAAATTAATTACTGTTTCACATAAAGAAATACCAATTTAAAGCGATAATTATTAAGCGCTATGCGATATGGTTATAACAAAAGAAGTGAATCTTCCTGAATTTGCGACTCTTACTGTGCCAGAAGTTAATTTGTCAGCTGCAACTCTGATAAGCGCTGGACCCCATCTTGGTAAGGATTGTGAAAGCATCAATAATGAGTTTATGTTATGCCGGTTCGAAACTCGTGATCCTAGAGCTTGTTTGGACCTCGGGAAGCAAGTAACAAAATGTACTATGCAATTTTTCAAAAAGGTTAAAAGTAAATGTCAGCATGAATTCAATCAATATGCTAATTGTATTGATAAAAGTTCTGGAAATTATTCCTATAAGAGCTGTCGAAAAACACAAGCTGTGTTTGATAAGTGCATGGAGGAGAAGTTATGTATAGAAAGGCCTGATTTTGGGTATTTTTGCCGCGCACGTATTCATACTAGCAATACAACGCCGCCACCAGCAGATCCTTGTCCCTGCCACTCGAAAGTGCCAGACCCTACACCATCGTTACCAGACTGTAAACCCCGTCCAGCGGCTCGTTATGCCGGTCGCTATTATTGGATGACGGATTAGTTCCAATTGTAAAAATCGTTTCTTTAACATTCGTCTAATTTTTAAATTTCGTATTATTCATTATGTTATTCAAAATAATTTACAACACCTATTTAGTAGATAGAAAAGTTGTCACTTATGAACTTATAACCAAAGTAAATAGTAGGTAATTAATAAAAATTACAATTTCTAACTCAGGCCAAATCCCAGTGCCGGATATAAATAATTATTTGTAGTGTTGCTTTTTTAAAATCTCTTTAATAACAGAAATCCTTTTGTGTAATAATAGAGGTCAAAGGATTTCCTTTGTTGTCACCTATATCCTACTTCATATTCCATTAAAAAAACTGTAGGTCAAGTAGGTAGATGTTATTCAGAAACCTTAAAGTCACGAGATTATTTGTTACACGATTACACGAGATATTACTAATTCTATACAAACTTTTAAGAGCTATTATAAAATTGTTCAATTCCCTCTTCCACTACTTAAAAGTAATGCCTGTAGCTTTTTATTTTATTAAAAGCAGTTATTATTTTTTATTTAAAGTAGTTCTTATTTGGAATCAGACAAAATCACTAACCGGATCTGTGTTAATATCTATACTGAACAAATATCTGTTATGAAGCAATATTCTAGCAACCGCAGAACCAATCTACAAGAGAAAAGATAACATAATAGTTAATTATTATTTGTGCATCATTTTAAGAACCACAGGCATGTATGATGCAAGTTTTGTACAAAGATGCAAATTTTTAATATTAATATAATACCTATTCTTATCTTAAAAAAATATATTTTTCATCTGAACTTAAACTATTTCGTAAATCCTTGCACTTGAAAGAGCTTTCGTAATGTATAACTTAGATATAACGGCAGGAACAAAAAATGACACAAGTCTTTATAAGCTATTACGTACGTACGTACTCATTTTTACATGTTTCCAAAGGCACCGGTTATTTAATAGAATTTTATATTAACGAACAGGAAAACTTACAGAAATAAAATGGAAAGTTGCTGACAAGCATGTTGTATACAGTTCCTATTTATTATGCAATACAATATAATATCTACTTTGTATTGCGTTTACATTTTTGCGGTAACAATTTGTTAATTAGTATTTACATATTATATTATTTTTAACTTCAGAACCATGAACTAGATTTATATTACTAGAATATATACAAAAAGCGCTGTATTATTAAATGATATTTTTAGGATTTCCTCAAACACGATTACAATTCGCAGTATAATAATTATTGTATCAATACTCATGAGGTTATTTATAGGAGCTACACAGATAATAATAAAATGTTAACTTAGTGTCATAGGTGTATTGTAAAAAATTGTATTTGATTCATGCTAAAGGCTCAAAACTACAGATACCGAAGTAAATCATCATTCCATAATATACTTGCAACTCGGTAGACTAAATACGTAACAAAATAATATTTTTTATTTCATATCATTTTTTAAGCATAACTAAATAATATATTCTGAATTGATATAATTACATTATAAAGTCATATTTTACTGTTTTATGAAATATTTAGAAAATTGGATATTTAGGCAATTATTTGAATACACTTATATATAATGTATAATGCGCAGCATTACATCTAAATTTGTAAGTAGTGTGCAGCCTGTATCAACAAAATTTTCTGAAGGTATTCTAATGCAAAAATTCTCTAAATGCAAAAGTTGTGCTAAATTTTCTTTATAGTATTATGTATCATGGTATTTGTGCAGAAAACTGCATATGATGTATATAAAAAAATCTTTGATAACTCAACAGTCAGATCAAATGTCATTTTTGCTAGTAACTACAAAGTCACTACTTTTTTTCACTTATTTGTGGGACCTGGAATTGTTGTAAAACATTTGCCTTCATGAGAAGAACAATTTTCGACTTTCAAAATTTGTTGGCTAGATGAACTGGGGCCGGCTCCTAGATATTAATAATTAATAGGTGTGAAGGTATATTGATTTTATTTATAACTTAAAATGAGGTGAAAGGTGAATATGGGAGAAAGACATCAGTAATAGCTAGTTCATACATAACATGAAACAAATTTACGAAAATGAATGAGCCATCGGCCGCAACAGGCGCATAACTTTTCTTTCCTTTAAATACTTAAGATTTGCGCAGTATAAAAATTATAAAAATTTAAAATTATAAACAAAAACTCT
>JAOSYY010011578.1:0-11202 GCA_025727935.1 Hebomoia glaucippe
AGAAAAGGTGTTCTTAATCAATTTTATCTACACGAACCCCAAAAATCGATGGACCCAGAAACCGTAACATATAACCTGTATTTAATAAATCGACTTGACATATTTCTATGTCCGTTTATTATTATTGTCATCTATGAATATTTTTTTAAATTAACCTTAATCATGTTATTTTTCAACGGCATATAGGTTACTAATAAAATAAAAAGGGCATTTATTTTAAACGAATATTTTTTTTAAATATTTAATCTTAAACTTGATTGTACGTGTACAAATTGAGGATGTTGAGGTAACAGTCTATGTTAGCCGAATGTAAACTGTTAGAATGAACTACGTTTTGCTCCAAGTTACTCTTAATCGGTTTAACCAGTGGAAACCGCGACGGAATCCCCTAAGTACTTTCGCAGTACTGAGAGTTACGTTTACAGACAGACAGGCAAAATAGATGAAAAGCACTATGAAAATCTCGCCATGGAATGTGTAACCATTTTTAAAAAAAAAAACTTGAGAGGTGTCAAGGGACATCCGGATGGAACGAAGTTCCTTTCGATTAATTAGTGAAGGAATTATAATAAAATTTTATTTTTTTTATGTTCTAATAATATTTTTTTATTATTAACAGATATAATGTTATATAAACTTAATCAGTAGGCTCAGTTTTCGTAATAATTGGCTTGTGGTAACTGAAGTAGGAAACATATGTTTGGTATAATCAATATTTAAATATATTATAATATTATAAGCTTACAATAGCTTACTATAGCAAAAAGTGTCGTGACAACTTTTCGTAAGAATTTTTCCCGTCTAGCCCCCTTTCACAACGCGCGATAAGGAACTTCGTTCCAACAAGGTTTCTACTGATTTCAATTTGAATTATCAGTGCAAAAATATTTTTACAAATGCTAATAAAGCTAGTTTTATTACCTCAACAGTTAGGGACAAATAAACAAATACAATAAAATGGCGCTAATACTGTCGCCATTATCCCGTGTGTACATTGCCCAAGTTCAGAACAGAATGGTCACAAAGTTGTTATTACCCAATATTCCGACAAATGTCGTTATGTCATTAACGACAACTGCTGTTTCGTGCTAACTTTTAATTCGTTTTTTTAGATACGACTAGTTTCTGCCAGCAGCTTCGCTCGCGGTACATTATTGGACTTTTAGTAAGGATCCCTCATTATTTTGAAAATAAATAACAGCCTTCCTAGACGAATGTTCTATCCAAAACTGATAAAAAATTCAAATCGGACGAGCGGTTCCTGAGATTAGCGCGTTCAAAGAAACAAACAAACTTTTCAGCTTTCTAATGTTAGGATATATAATGAAAAATGAATAACAGAAAACAAAAGATATCATAATCAATATTTATGACTATTTCTAACTCTACTATATAACGAAACTTATTAGTTTGTAAATAGGCAACCAAATTATATTTTTTAATCCACGACTTTTTTACATAACCAGGCTTTAAGTATATACAAATATAAGCAATCTTTAATCTCAAAACAGTTTTTTGTCACATTTTATTTTTTCTGTTGAACTCAGAAATAGCTGGACTGATTTTGATGAGACTTTCATAGGCACATCGTTAATGCGGAGTAATATTATATACTTCTGATTCAACAGCATATCCATCTCCATTATATTTTATAGATTATATTATTAAGTATTAGTTTATAGCAGTTAAAACTGTAGCGTCAACTTTATTATCAAACAAAAGATAAAATTTAAATGTCCGTTTATAATATCAACATACATTTTTCAAGATATATTAATATAGAACTTTTAACAGAAACACAAATTATTTTTAAAACTGTAACGATATATTTGAATCCGGTATTACGATTCTCAGGCTATTATCATTTCTACATCACTAGTACCATCGTTAATAACAAAATAAGTTATATATTCATAGTAAAAGTAAGATACCTGACAATGAACGAACACAAGAACTTGTTACAGCAAGTAAATTCACTTCCTTCCACAACAAAAGGTATCAATTTCTTTGAAAACGAACAGTTTAAGACAGGACAGGATTTACGATCTAGTTTAGGGAACGGTTTTTAATTTTTTTTTTTTTTTTTTGTTAAGGAATTGGTTCTAACAATATATTGATGCAGACTAGAATCTTATGAATTCACTAAACGTGTACGTGTAGTTGTTACGAAAATGGATTGCTAACCTAACCATCCGAGTTTATCTTTATTTTTATATTCTTTGTTGACGTAAATTATCCTGCTTATACATACACCACTCATTACCACATCATCATCATCGCCATCATCACCGTCATCATCTTCATCGTCGCCATCATCACTGTCATCATCATTATCATTATCACCTCGAAAATAGTGTTCATATCATTGACACGAGTGAAGCCGTTATGAACTCTAGCAAGATAAGTTGAACACAAAATGTTAATTACATAAGCCTCCACAATGTTTCAATTACACCTCACAACAAAACAAACGATGTATATCGAAGACTAGATTGGAAAACTAACAGAATATTTACCCAATTTTTTGCTTATTGAATCGAAACAAGATAGATTACAAAAAAGACCAGTTACTCGCTTTTCCCTCTATCAGCATTGTTTATTTTTGGATAAAAAATCTATGCGAAGATAATTGCCAATGCCGGTTTTTGCTGATACTTTGCTCACCGCAAACAGGCAAACGCATGCCAAAAACAAAACGAAATCCCCGATTCATTCGAAGCCTTCTATTGAGGGATCATAGAAAAAGAGAACACGCTAATGGAAATGCCTAAATTGGTCATACCGTGTATATGAATAAAATTGACGGCTCTGTTTTTAATATTGGATCTAAAGTATTTTTACAATATTAAAGTGTATAATAGGTTGAAAAATATCTCCCTTCCGCTTTTTTGCTCTTTATTCAATGCTTTATAAAAAATTTTACAGTGATCGGATTTAGTTCAAATATGCACCGTTTTGTTTGATAATCTGTTTCCATAAATGGAAACAGATTATCGAACAAAATCGTCTAGAGACGGCAACTTCATAATACCCCCCTCGTAGATGCTTCTTTAGGGGCGACTAGGAGGTAACTGGACGACAATGCAACGGAAGTCCGTTACGGCAATATGGCGTCACGATTCTGTACCATCCGGTTTTCAAATATTTTTGATTTTGTCAATAGTTAGTTTAAAAACAAATCAATTAAATTTTTTTTTTCAAATATTCCATGAGGTTTGAGGAAAGTTCTTATAGAAATACTCGATGGATCACAAAGACCTTATTTTATCATATAAATAGTAGCTATTCAATTGGAGAAGGAATTACGAAGCAAATCGTCAAAGTGAATGGATTATACTCTATACAATATCATGTAATCCTTCAAAGAGCGTGTATGAGATTAAAGCATACAAATAATTGGTAGGGAGCTTAAATTAGAATGTTACTAATCGTTTTGTTTCTATGAGAGCGTGATAGCAGCAAATGAAGGGCAATTGTTATTTCCTTTTTAGTGCGTATTGGTGAAACACTGTTGTTATTTTTTTTTTAATTATTTGTTTTGATGTAACAAACTGAGACTTCAATTTTATTAATTTGAAACTACTAACTTGACCGTAAAATCGGCTCAAATACCGTAGAGGCAAAAGTATTGACGCTGAACAAAATATATTTTTATCCTATTTATGCTAGCATTATGTAATTTTTATTTTTATTGATTATTAATTTTAATATAATCACAAAAGCTTCACCTCTGCCAGACTTCTCATGACGATACTTTGTCATTTTTTTAAGTTACATTATTTTGATTTGTCAGACGGATTCTTAAATTTTATTTATATTTAAAGGTAAAACAAACATTAACAACAGATAGAAGAAGTAGAGTAAATACTTAATAAATTAGCTACGTAAATTCAAAAATTATTATGACATACTCTACTGCGTCAATGACATCTGTCAGCTGTCAAAACGTGAAAAATAATTAGGACGCGTTTCCATATATTGAAAAACTCACAGGACACGTAGTAGACGTGAGAGAAAATATTGTTTAGATCTTATTTTTATTAAAAGTTAATCAAACTCAACCCTTTCAGCGCTCGTCATCAAAGGGTGTTTTATTTGCTCAAACATTTTATTAAAGCCAAGCGAAATTTAAGCTGCGCTAGTTAGGGTTCTGTCTAGACTGATTTCGTCTTCATTTTAAAACGTTGAAACTCCCTTCGGCTATGAGCTAACAAATTTTTAATTAAGGCCTATAGAGGGACGATATTTTGTAACGACTGCATGTATAATGTTATAAATACTAGTTTATATATATACATACCAATAAAACGAAACTATACGTATGTGTTATCTAAATATTTTGTTAAATTTAGTACTTATAACAAAAAGACATACAGCTGATGTCTGTTTGTTTATATCGCTTAATCTCAGACCCCACTAAACTGATTGTGATGTGATTTTGCCTGAAACATAATTAATGTCACTGCGCGTTACATAAGTTACTTTTATTTAAATATCATTATATTTTTAGAATCAATTCCGATGACGATAATGATAATGAAACGCCATAATTAGTCTTTATACTAGATAGTTAATGTTATAAACATTAATTGTGGGATGTGGATTCGACGATCATTGGCCCTATAGTAGGTAGCGTGAACGGTCTCATAGGGAAGAGTCTTGACCAACATCTAAAAAGTCTCTCGCTAGATAGTTGGATCAAGGGACGGATGCAAAAGGCAGTACTGGACACAGCACATATTGTCAGAAGGTTTCTTTCTCTGCGGCCCTAACCATCGGTAGCTTGGGTCAAGCTCAGCTGCTAGCGGTTTTCCAGATTAGGATTTTTATACTATTTTTATTATTATATTTTAAATGTATGATAGAGAAGATAAATAAAAGGGTTCGTGCTTTCAAAAATTTAGTTTTAATTCCAATTGCATTGAACGGATCCAATAAATAAATTACCAGCTTATTTGTAAACGATTTACTCATTAAATATGCTTATCCGTTCTTGTTTTGCGATCGTGAATTTTATACGAAACGTTACGCGTATTACCATAAACAATAGTATGTGGTTCTACAGATTATTTAATTGGAAAATGGCCTTACCTTTGTTATTGCAGTGGAACCTCTGTACAGGCTGTTTGTGGACTGCTCCGGAAAACGAAGACTGGAGATAGTACTAATGACACTTTCGATGAAGGGACGGAATAAAATTCGATCTTGACTAAAACAAAATCATAATTTCAAAACGTTTTATTAGCGTTATTTCGCTCCATCATGTTAGTCCAGCTGTTTTTGTTGTCATGCTTCATTTCTGGTTCTTTTTTTTTAGTAAAGTCATGTATTTTTTTTGAAACTATCGTTTCATTTAGCTGTATTTAAAAGATGGAGCTTAAAAAATGCTAATAAAAAGTATTAAATATATATCTATTTTTTAGTAAAGAACGATTTTTTCCGTCCCTTCATCAAAGGTGTCATTAGTACTATCACCCGTCTTCGTTTAAGGAGCAGGCCCCAAGCCGCCTGTGTAGCGTTTTATGGCGTTATTGGGAGTACTCGTTATTTGGACAGAAGAAACATCAATTGTCGCGGTGTTCGTTTCTTACACCCAAACAATAGATTTTTCGAAATACACCATGACCGTGCATCGGTACTTACAACATAAATATAAATATAATTTTAAAATGTTTATCTATCTGTCTAATCCCTGAAACTGCTGGGCAAATATGGACAGGACTTTGCGGTGTCAGATAGCTAATATTATGGCGCACATCATATGCTTGTTTTATAAACCACTTCATTGTCTCAACTCTTTCGTGATGAATAAATTATATTAAATTCTAATTTAACACTTCCATACATATGTATAATAAATCTGTAGGAACCGCGTGTCTGTACATTCAATATAATTATGCAAACATGTTTGTGACAGATAGAGGGATAAACACAAAAAAGCATTTTCTACCATATCATTTTGTCTTTCTCTATGTATGTCTCCGAAAGTACTCAATGGATTTCGCCTGCGGATTAAGCATATCTCGGAGTATAACATAGTTTTTGTCGGGGATAAAGCAATCAACATTAAAACATTTTGTCTGTTTGTTGCTGATTGACAAAATCTACATAAACGTGGGTTAAGACGCGGGGAAAAGTTATGTATAATTTTTATAACACAAAAGAATATCCAGCTAATAAATTCTCAGAAAGCTATCAAGTTACAGAAATAGCTAGTATTTATTTAAAGTAAAAACATCGACAATGTATACTTTTTAAGTTTTCTTAAGAAACTCCTTGGAAAATAAAAGTTTATGTAATTAATACGAAAGTAGAAATTGGCGTAGAGGGCCTACGCCGACAAACTGCGTAAAGGCTTCGTAGCCGGGAAGTGCCTACGGGTCTACGCAGGTTTCGATATTGTTTTCCGTTTTCACGTTCCCCGGAATATCATTATCCTAATATCCCTTGAATAAGGTAAATGAGATAATTTTCTCAAAGTTATACGGAATAAACTTGATTGTTTCCATGAAACGATTATATTTTATTTAAATCAGAATGAAAGTAATGTTACGTTATTCGCATTATTCTTGTAATCGCGGGAATTTTAATTACCTTCACTTATTTTTTACTCAAAATTATAATATACACAGAACAAGTCACTAAACTCATCACAAAAGAGACAGCAATATTTAAGAAATGTATCAAGAGCAAACAATCATTTTTATTTATAAAAACCGGAAAATTCTCCGTAGTTTTATGTATCATCTGCCGGTAATAGTTCCATCATAATTTGTCTAGATATTGCAAATTAGCCAGAAAAAATATAGACAGAAAAAAATTAATAAATAGTGTTTCTGTTGTAAGTATCAAATACTGTCATGTAAATGACAATAGGTCTTATTTTAATGTTACACATACATTTTAAGTACAGCTAAATGAAACGACAGTTTCATAAAAAATAGATTACTTTACTAAAGAAAAGAACCAGCAATGAAGCACGATAACAAACACAGCTGGACTAACATGATGGAGCGAAATAACGCTAATAAAACGTTTTAAAAATATGATTTTGTCTTTAGTCAGGATCGAATTTTAATTCATCTCTTGATCAATTTGTCAATAGTACTATCACCTGTCTTCGTTTTCGGAAGCAGTGCCCAAATATATATAATTTTATTTATTTATATTTAAAAATACTGTTTTTTTTTATCTTCGTTCAGAGTTTCTCTGACTTTCGTAGAATATGCGACAATAACCAATAACCTATAACAGGTGACGAGGCTACATCATAAATACTTGTCAGCCCTTGTCACATCTTGTCTTGTCACGTCATGCCACATCATTGGTACAAGATATTGACACGGCTGGCGAATTTGCTCATATATAATGCACTTAGACCAAGAGCCCGCGACGATCAGTCTTGCGTGTATATAATCTTTTATATAAAATTCTCGTGTCACGCTGTTTGTACTACTCCTCCGAAACTGCTCGACCGATTTTCGTGAAATTTTATAAGCATATTCAGTAGATCTGAGAATTGGACAACATCTATAATTTATTCCCAAATTTTAAGGGTGGTCCACCCGTAAATATTTTATTTTATTTTTTGGACAACATTTTTTCTTTTTATTTTTTTATGATACAGCATACAAAAATACATATAACACCAAAATTACACCCCTCTACAGTCAACTCCTAGACATTTATGTGGCAAAACGACGTTTACTGGGTCGGTCAGCTAGTAATATATAATATAATAAATCAGTAGAAACTGCATATCTGTACGCTTAATTAATTTCTATAAAATTATTGTAAGCTTCTATAAAAGAGCAAACCTGTTTTGGTCTGTTTATCTTTCTATATATACAGGCTAGTCTTTAAAACTACGAAACCAATTGTTAAAGAAAAGTCTATTTTGATTTACAGTTTGTATTCAGATGATCATACAGATAATTAAACTTCACATCAATACAATGAAATTACTTAATTAAACCCATAATACTGTCACGAAAAAGCGTTCGTTCCTTCGCTGACTGTTGTCGGACTGCCCTGCGGCCAGTAGCCGAATCAGCCGCCTACTCTCCGGTTACGGCGCGTAACAATAGTTTATTAGCATAAAATCGTCTTTATTTTATTCAAATCTGACGTCGGGATAAAACTTATCGGTATTTAAATATATGTTCTCTTCTTTTATATAACAAATCTATAAAATCTGCATGTGTGTACGGTCATGTTTGTCGAGAAACGATATGATTTTTCAACTAGAAAGGAAATTTTATAGAAAATATTTTAAATCCTAATTTATTGTATAATGCTCTTTAATTTAGCACAAAGGAAACAAAATATAAATTACAAACTGGACACATGCACAACGTATAAAATGATACGAACGACAACAAAAGATAATAGAAGAGAGATTATACAAAGTAAAATTGATAATGTATTTGACAGGGAAAAATTGATGAAAGACTAAACCACTAGACAATGGTAGAGGCTGTAATTAAAATGTCTGTCACAACAATTTTGTTATTAAAATCACCTGCCGGCCCTACGCACGCAAATTAATTGCGCATAAGATACATCTATTGTCTCATAGCGATTGCGCACCGGCAATTTTTAATATAACCCACTAAAATACACGGATATAAATTATTCGGAAGAGAATATTTTTTTAATGTATTACATTAACCAAAATCAAAATTATTATATCTATGATAAATTAAGTTATATTATAAAAATATAGAATATTTTTTTAAACCATACGAATGCAAACGAACGTACAGTTCACGTGACGATAACCTGTTTCTGGTGCTCATAGACACCTCCAAGACTTGGAGATACAGGAGACGCGTAGAAATGATTTAATCGAAAAATACCTTTTTATATTATGATATTTAAATGATGTACACATTATGATTTAATAAAATTAAGCTAAGTGTTTCCTCATAACATTTGCGATCAGCTAATGTGTTTCGCTAAAATCAGTCTAAGCGAGATTAGCCGACAGAAATTGTGCTTCTGCTGGATGTAAATTATATAATTGTTAGTTGAATATGACATAAATACATCTATTTCATAATGATTATTTAGTGCCGGCGAATCTTTAATTATAACACTTTGAAATGAATAATATTATTTTCGCCCAGTTCCATCTAGATAGTTACATCTTTGTCGTCAGTAACTCACAATACAGTTTAATTATCTACAAAGTAATAGATTGCAGCCTACAAGTAATTATGTATGGGGCTATTTTAAAAAGTATTAATACGTTCATTCTGTTTCCTCTGTCCCTTTTTTAATGTTTAACTAGGTATATTGACGTTTTTATTTTCTTTGACGGGTGGCTCTTATTGAATAGGGACAAATTAATCGTAACTGATGAGTCTAGTGGTGACAATGATAATGATGGTGATGGTGATGGTGATGGTGATGGTAATGGTGATGGTAATAGTGATGATGATGACAATGGAATCACGCGGTTTTTAGGATAGTGACAATGATGCAATAAATATAGCCAGTGTTACTCGCCATCTCTATGCCCGTGAAATTTCCGTCAAAAAATTCAACTTTTAGAAATTGTATTTCTGTTATAGGTGCAGTATTTACTTTCATATGCATTGAAAAAGCCTTTTATTTTGATATTTCAATTCTATTTATATGCGGGATGAAAAATATTTTTAAATAAATAAAAATGCTGGCTATCCGAAATTAAAAAACAAAGTTCGTTAGATCGGTCAGTTCGAATAGTGAAAA
Organism: Hebomoia glaucippe; assembly: GCA_025727935.1. Classification (NCBI taxonomy): domain Eukaryota; kingdom Metazoa; phylum Arthropoda; class Insecta; order Lepidoptera; family Pieridae; genus Hebomoia; species Hebomoia glaucippe. The sequence goes on from JAOSYY010011578.1 coordinate 9,736, forward strand.
TACGAGATGACAACCTTGGAGTGGTAACTGGCATGGCTTTAAAAGTGTCATATGTAAGTTTCTAAGCAAAACAAACGATCTGAAATATACAAATATTGTGTAGGAAATATCAAACGCCTGTTAAAATTCAAGCTATTTTTTAAAGATGGAAAAAAATATTAAAGCCGTGAGGAAGTTAATATGATGACGAATCATTGCTCATGATAGACGAAAATCAACACAGCCTGCAGTTTGTTTAAAAAAAAACGTTTTAATTAATTGTTTCTTCGTGGTTACCTTAGTGTTGTTTTTATAGAATCAATACAACTTTACAAATATTCTCAGATGATTCTCATTCATTTTATTCAATTTTTATTTCGTTGTTTTTCGTATTGATACACTACGTATGTGAATACCGTTTGCTATTAATTTTAAGACGATTAAAACAAATATTAACCATTTCAGAAAAAAACTGCTAGAAAACGTTTTGCAAATCTATGGATTAATTATGTCATAGGTCATAGGAAAATGTACACCATAATTTCTTCAAGCGCCCACCCAAGTAGACGATCGCAATTGATTGGATCATTTTGAATCGATCACAAACCGTTAAATAGAGACATTTAAACAAATTTTGTTGTCAAATTAATTTAGTTTCAATTGAAAAAGAAAGAGATTACATATTTTATTGTAAGTCACAAACTCATTTCTATCCTATCCGTTTATGAGGTTCAAAATTTTGGATTGTAATTTCCTAGGTTTTGTAATAATTTATAATTACAATTACTTTTAACATTTATTTTATTGAACGAACTTTCTTTTAAGTTGGCATTAATGCACAGACATAACATTAAACTAAATTTACACATAGATAGCAGTTATTTAAAATAAAAGTTTTACTACAACTAAAATCCAATAATGTCATCGTTCGTTTTTTATAGTAGTAACATTCAAATAGACTTACATAAAATTGAAATGAAGCACTTATGTGTTAAAAATCCACTTTAAATCGATCAGTAAATAAGGGGTTTCTAGTTATAACTGAAAGAACAGAATAAACAAAAGTAAAGAATTATAATTATTAATTAACTTTTTCACAATATACCGTATATTGTGAAAAAGTTATTAATTTGCCATAAATTTTTTAATTAATTTATTAAAAATAATCCCTAACTAACGACTTTTTAGTCCCCGTCTCAAACAGTCAAAAACATAAAACTCGAACTCTAAAAAGGTCAAGGACAAAGTTAAACTAAATTCCTAGAATAGCTAACAATAAAATTTTAAAAAATACGTCGTTCATCCTCCGCGGGCCCCACTCCGCGTCGAACGCTTTGCCATTTTTCTTAACTAATTTAATAAATACTATCTTATTATTGTAATTAGAGTTACCATGCGTACTTTATTGAAAAGTATTTTACGTTACTTCAGATAATTGTACTCTATGCTTTATAACGACAATAAAGTTCACAAAAATACTTTATTAAT
>JAOSYY010011578.1:11302-23571 GCA_025727935.1 Hebomoia glaucippe
AGTATTTTACGTTACTTCAGATAATTGTACTCTATGCTTTATAACGACAATAAAGTTCACAAAAATACTTTATTAATTACTTATTTAATTTGATTTAATTGTTAACTGTAAAGGTAATTTAAATGTAAAAGTAATTTGATACAAGTTCAAGAAAACCAATAAAAATATGTTATTAAATATAATAATAATGAAAAATAAATTATAATTAATTTGATACTATGTTCTTTTTTCTTACTTGTAATAACCATTATACTTTAACTGCAAAAAAGGTGGGACCCTTATTGTGATACGAGTGATAAAACAATCGAGCTTTTTATACTATTATTATTTTTGTATTTACGTTTTTATATTTTACTTTTGCATCTACTTTACAAAAAATCCTGATTAATAAATGTAATATTTGAGAGAATAAAGCAATCATAAGAAAATGTAACTGATCGCTGTCCGTTCGAGGGAGATATACGATAAAACTTTTATCGGAGAACTTAATTAATATGATAGAACCTAAGGTTTCACATATTTTGTCTATTTGTTAATGCGCGCGAATTTTTGAAACGGCTTAACCGATTCGTGTGCCATTTTTACTAATGTAGGCATGATACGATTTAATTAACGTTAAGCGTGTGATTTATTTCAATAAGTTAATATATAATAATGCTTTATCTATTTAAAAAAAAGCCCGCTAAATAATCGTAAATAAAAATATAAAGTAAGTTATATTATAGACAGATACCATTTTTTTAATCCAATGTAAATTGAACTCCTATCTACATAATGAATAATAACAAGTAGAGTCCAGCTTAGGCTGGAGAATATGAGTAGCATCATGTACGTTTTTGTTATTTATCTAGTCTTATTTCTGGCATTGATTCTATGAATATAGAATTTAAATAATTTTCAACTTTCCACACAACTATCTACAATTTTCTTTAAAATTAACTTTATTTGACATTACCTTAAAACATTTTATTCTCAATGACAAAAACATCTCTTATAATTCGATATACATTAAAAGATCGCTATGTCAGCAGTTTAGCAACTTAAACTACAACGCCGACGGATGCCCTATAAAACAATAGTATAATTAATTAAAATGAACTAGCGATAGATATCCACTGTCGTAAAGTTCGAAGACACAAGACACAGTGCAAATTTGCTGATCTATCGATAAAATGATAGAATTAATTTTCATCCGATCACTTCATGTTGTGTCGCGACAGACCCGCGCCGCGAGAACCGGACGATCGCCTTAGCTTTAGACACACTGCCTAATAGGCCGACCAAATGATCGGGTCAAAGTGATCCTATCACTTCTTAGTTGTGTCGCGACCGACCCGGGTCGCGAGAAATGATCGATTGACCCAGGCCGATGCCCCGCGCAGTGGTACCCTTGGTCTAGTCGCCGACACACGGCGGTCGTTGTCGCGTTCGCCCAAAACGTCCGGTTAGTTTTAATAGCCACAAGCCTAAAAACACGAACGCCCATAAAAAAAAGTAGATCGTAGTGCCAACCTTGAGACCTTATTTTATTTTTATTTCGAGTATTCAGAACTTCACTGACTGAAATCGAAACGCGCATAGCAATTAACGACTTTTCCATCTATGAATCGTGGTACGTGACCTGGACGGAACTTATAAATTATTAGGAGTTCCTCCCACCACATTTAATACTCGAAATGCATGTGGTTTTGACACTCGTCCGGCCACAGGCAGCCCAAAATATTCTTAGTACATGATTTTCTATTATTTTTATGCAATATTTTTTAATATTTAAAATGTATACCATAATTTTGATTAAGTGTTACTTAAGAATTTCGAGGAGGAAAAATTAATAAACTTTCTAAAATCTAGGTTTACGAAACTTTATAAAAAAATTAGGTAGCAGTTTTTAAGGAGCCGTCGAAATATCAAAGTGAAACCATAATTAAGAACACTTTACCGCGAGCACAGCGTGCTTGTGAGTAGGGTGATTATGATTTTATATTATAAAGTACAGTATAATTTATTATCCTACAACTGATAAGAACATTCAGAAAATTCGAAATAAAAATAAATAAGCCCGGCAACAGAACTTCACTGAATAACAAAAAATAAAGTAATATGGCTTAGGCTTTAAGATCGGCAACCCGTATCCAAACACTGGTCTTGGAGGCGATAAGAATCTCTTAATTATAAGTCAAAAGTATGCTCACTTGTCTTCCTAACGGTGTAAAAAAACCTTTACATATCATAGGAAGCGTGTGTTTATCTGTGTTTAGGAATATCACCACCATCATGGGGCTTGTAGATGCGTGGACTGCCTTTGAAAAGTTCGTACAAAGGAATAGAGAATAGTAAAGATACCTTGAGCAGTGAAAACTTAGTGCTATACAAAATTGTAACCAAAAAATATACAAAAGTTAATATTAAATAAAATATGTACTTGATTGAAGTTATAATATTGTTTTGTTTTTTCATTTCTTTATTGATACGTTATATAGAAATTCATCTCTAGAATTGAAACTTATTGAATTAAACGGAAATTACAATTTTGGCCGGGTCCTCTACTAAAATATACTAGCTGTTTCAAAAAGTAATAATTCACTTGTTACTATTATATATATCTACCATTCTTAAGTGACAATTCATGTCATCGCCGTTCCACTCGAATGTTCTAATATTAAAATGTTCATTTAGTTTTTACCTGCGGCCTTTACCACACATTGTAAACAACGCAATATGTAGTTTTAATTTTAAAACGCTTTAGCTTCTAACTTTGTCATATCAACTCCAATATGTAAAATTATAACATAACTATTCTAAGTATCAATATAGTTCGATGAGACATTAAAAAGAACCCCAGTAACTTCCATAAAATTAATAAAACTATAACAAAAAAAGGGATATTTTGGAAAAAGTTTGGCACTAATACAGTCATGCTATTTGTTTGTATTTCGCAAACTTAAAAATGCATGGTCACCCTTCTATAAGCTAGCTTCATAATATATTTTATTTTTATTTAAAAATATTATGTTATAATAAAACACTTCATTAACGCTAAACCAGAAAAACAATATACATGGATTTTTAATCTTCGTAATATCCATAGGTATCAAGTAAATTACCATGTCACACAAATCATTAATTACTTACTAAAACTTCATGAAGTCTAAAATTTAAATACGCTTTCATTAAAATAATAATATTGAACCAAATTTAGTGAATTATCTGATATTTGCGACAGATTAAACATAAAATTAACAATAATTAATATTTGATAACGACGCGGGTTTAATCGTCCTCGCATTAAAAGCAGCCACATAGCCACCACAGACACAGTATATTGAAAACTAACAGTAGAGAAACATTTTTATTATTATCATTAATGATGTTTTAACGTGTTACGTAGTGCCCACTAATCTGTCTGGTCAAAAATGTGCCAGCCAAGTATTCAACATGTGTCAGTCCTGGCTGAATACGCTGACCAGACGTAATGAAATAACTGTGCGAAGTGACTCTGTTTAATTTTAAGAATATGTGTTAACCATAATTAAGACGTAGAATAAGAAAGTATTGTAAGCATCGCGCTTCAGTATTGTAATTTAATTTTAGAATTATATTTAACTAAAGCAAATAACTTGAGTTTTTTTGGGACCTCCGGCGGTGACAAACATAATTAACGCATAAATATTTAAGGAGATTTTTACATAAAGTAAATATATACTGACGAAGTTAACTTAGTCAATTCAAGCCCAGAAGTGAACTTCTAGAGGATAAAAACACAAAAATATAAACAAACTATGTAGAACATGATTTTTACAAGCGCAATATCTGGGATATAGTGGGTCTTAGAGAAAAAATTATAAGTATTATTTTTATAGAAAATTTCAAGATCTACAACTTTGCTCTGAAGTACTTTTTCGATAAAACTTACCGTTTTCGAGAAAAATCCAAAAACCTAAAATTTTGATCTTGGGCCTCGAATGTCTCTTAGCGCACATGGGATTGATTAGAACTTTTGACACCTTATTCCCTGTGGTAAACCTAAGGTCTGTACGAAGATTTGGCCCTGTAGAAATTTTCTTTATTTCAATTGTCTAAATTGACCGGACTATATTAATAATTTGAGCTACTGTAAGTTACATAGACTTAACTGATCCATTTTTTATGGCACGTCAGTTTTGCATATAATGTTCGCCCGTGTGGAATTGTATTCGCGCTGAGGCATTTATTCACCTTGGATGCTATCCGTCATTACGATAGTGACTTGAAATTCGTGAGTTGCATTTTCATTGAGCCAATTATCCAGTCGTGTCACAATCGAATCTGTGAGTTAGTTTAGAATACAGATAGGCGAAGAAAATTCAGTAACTCAATAGTCCTCCTTCAACAGATTTTCAATAATTGAGATGTGTAAATCACAAAATCATAAGTACTATCACTTGTTTTCGTTTTCGGGAGCAGTCCAAATATACCTGTATAAAATTTAGGGATGAAAATTCAGGGTCGTATGTATTTTTATATGCCGTATCTTAAAAATGTTCTAAAAATTAAAAAAAAATTATGGGAAAAAAATAAATAGTAGCCGATTCTCAGACCTACTATGTATATAAAATTATATACTCTATATAATATATGATAATACTATGTACTCGTATATAAAATTTCATAAGAATCGGTCGAGCCGTGTCATAGGAGTATGGTAACTAACATTGTGACACGATAATTTTATATATTACATAACAAAGTTGACGATGATGGATTAAAAGTAGCTTAAATTTCCGTTAAAATGAGCACAGCCGTTTCAGGCATCAATTACCCGGTGAACTGTACGCTCATTGGCCATCCTATGTTATAAAAAAGAGAAACTGACGTTAACGAAACTAGACAGTCTTTGTTTAAGAACTATAGTTTTATAGTGTCACAGAAGCTTATTGTTAGAATTTTTATAATCCGTTCCGTTGCTTCGCAAATTGCTAAATAAGCAAAGTATCCCGTAGTCTTGTTAAGCGCATCGGAACAAATCCGGTCACGCAAGAACGTGATATAAATGCTAGAATATGATTTGTATTGGCCCTTCCAACAGGTTTATCTTAGCAAAGGTATCAACTAAATCCCGTAACTGTTTCTACGGGGAACTATCGTAAATCCAACGGGTTCATATTGCAATTAAAGCTATGGGTTTCCCGATAATAATGTATAAAGCATTAACAAAACCAGTTCACCCATTCGATGGTAAATTGGTACAAACAGGCAAGCATATTTGTATGTATCACGTCAATATATTTTATATATTAAATTCACTTCCTACAATAGGAACCGTATAATCTGAACAATTTTGACGTATTAAATTTCTATTGTTCTTCAAATCGTTCCTATGATGAAAGGGAAAGGTACCCTAACCTTTTCACTCATGGATTCAAAGCAGGTATCGGCAGTATAAACCAATCGACTCGGCTTTCGCGGATAAGGCACTTGATTAGCACAAGTTTAGCCTTGATTTTATGTCAAATTTCTTAATATTGATAAAGAAACACTCTAATATACAAATCTATTACTAAGTCATATACTATATAAGGGATCATAATATACTTTAAATTATGCGTCATTACAGCAGCTATCTGTCAGTGGAAGTCCCATCAAAATCGGTCCAGCTGTTCCGCAGATTTTCCAGAAACAAACGAATAGACGTGCAGACAAAAATTTTGTAACCTGTACTTTTATTAAAGTTACCATTTATACATTCTAAATGCATTGAGAAATAAATTGAAATAAGCAAAAAAATTTAAATTGAAAACATCGTGTTTACAGAGTACACGTGTCAGAAGTGAAACTTTTGGGGAGATTAATTTAAAAGTATAAAATTCTTAAATCAATAGTTAGAGATAAAATTGGAAATCGTTTTTTTTATGCGACAGGAAGGCAAACGAGCATACGGTTCATTTATATTAAGCGATTTCTGTCGCCTAAGGACACCTCCTAGATCAGTAGATCTAGAAGACGCGTTGCCAACCTTAAGGCCTTATTTTATTTTTATTTCGAATATTCGGAAATTCATAGACTGAAATCGGAACACAACAGCACTTTACGACTTTTCCATCTATGAACGGTGGTTGTATGTTACCCGAACGGAACTTATAAATTATTAGGAGTTCCTTCCGCCACATTTAATACTCGAAATGCCTGTGTTTTTGACACTCGTCCGATCACAGGCCATACCCGAGGCAGAACACAAATTAGGTATTTTTAAATGCAACTGCGTTCCGACCGAGACTCGAACCCGGTGCTTTGGCGACGCGGTTGCTTTACACAATCGCTAGGCTACAGAGCCCTCAAAATCGTGATGGCCTTATAACGCTAATGCCAGATGAAAATTCGCTCTTAACGTGCCTATAGCAGTTTCACATCCAAACATAATCGCATTTTGAATCACACTGTATGTGAAACTCTAGATTCGTGGGACAAGGTTTATTCAAGAGTATTAAATCATTTCTAATGCTTCGCCAGGGTTTCAATAGCGTCTCGGTGCCAAAACAGAGTGTGGCTATCACATTATTCGCTATTTTATTACCTGCTCCACATAATGTTGAAATTCGAATAATATTCACGTAACAGAGAACAGTCGTATACTGCGTAGTACGTACATACGTTAAAAAATAAACTTTTAAGCTTAAGGAAGCGTCGACATGTAACTGATTGCAGTACTTTGTAGAGTAATATATAGGAATGTAGCATGTATCGAACTAGTTGATCTTATATGGTTTAACGTTCCTGCCCGGACCCTATGTTCGCACAGAACATTTTATTTAACAATCCCCAGGACATATATTAGGTTTTGGGCTCCACAGAATTCGCTGGATTCGAACCCAGAAATAGACCGAGATGCGTGCTCGCAGCTCGCCTTCTTTTTATTTAAAAATAAGTTCAAACATATTTAATATTCAGACTAAAACGTAATTTTTTTCTTTCTATCTAGGCTGTAAGTATTTCTTCTTGCCTCATATCTATTGTATTGTTTATTTCTTTAAATATCTATATTTCTTCCTTAATTTAAAAAAGAATAAAGGATTTATGGATGTATAGAGACGCTAGTTGACCGAACAAATGTCGTTTTGCCACATAAATATATTGCGATTAAAAAGTAGGGGATGACTGAAGAGGGGTGAAAATTTGGGGATGTTTGTATTTTTATATGCTGTATCATAAAAAAATAAAAAGAAAAAATTTCGTCCAAATAAGAAAATTAAAAAATTAGGGCTGTACCACCCTTAACATTTTTGGGATGAAAAATAGATGTTCGATTCTCAGATCTACTGAACACGAGAATTTTATATATTAGATTATAGTATTACTAACGGACCCATTAAATGTTCTACCATATCTATAAATTATTCATCGCTATTAAAAAATGGGAATTGGTGATGGAGGGCTGAACTGCCACTTCATAAAAAAAATAATTGACGCTAAACACCCTTAGCACTTAGGGCCAGGCATAATAGATAACAAGCGATTCTTAGACCTACCGTATCTGCATATAATTTAATAATAATCGGTTAAGCCGTTTCAGAGGAGTAGGGCAATAAAGGTTGTGACAAGATAACCCAGCAAACGTCGTTTTGCTACATAAATATATAAGATTTGGGCGTGAAATTTGGAGATGTACGTATTTTTATATGCCTTATAATAGAAAAATAAAAAAAAATTGACTAAAAAATAAAAAAAAACATTTAGACGTTGACTATTCTTAACATTTTGGGGGATTAAAAAGTAGATATTACATCAAAAATCTACATAATAATCTTTTGTCTGTCCGTCTGTTTGCCTGTTTGCCTGTTTGCCTGTTTGTGCCCGTTACTCTCCATATGACTAAACTTTGTTTACCGAGTTTTCACGGGCACCGCCAATATCATAAGGCATATCTCTGGCTACTTTTATCATCATCTTGTATATAAATTCAACTTAAGAGAAATAATACTGTACCATACCCCATACTATGCAAAGTAGGTTACAAACTAGATACATTATTAAGATAAATGGTCCTATCATTCTAAACACACAATTTATTTAATTAAATTTATAATTCTCTTTAAACATTAATAAAACTCTTAAGTTCCCTTGTCACAAGTAATGACTGAATTTCAATTCAGTAAATATTATTACCATCAAAAAAGGTCCAAGATCTAAAGTTTAGATATGAATTTGATTTTTTTATACTCAATAAATAAAATTGAAATGTCTATTTATTATATAAAAATAAATTCTTTACTCAATACATAAGTATATATCGCACATATAGCAAAATACAATTTTTTACAATTTTGTCTGTCTGATTACATATTTTCCTAATCTTTTATATGGCTGGATTGATTAACAGAACTTTGTCTAGCTGATGGAGTTGTGGCGTGTATGGGAGTCTATATTTCATGACTATTACTCTGCTATCATCATTACCATCAATGTCACTATCAAAAACCGTAACTGAATTTTAGTAAAATCGAAGTACGTCCCGCCTTATAGCTACATAGAGTTATTAGCATAAATTCCAGACATTTTGCAAAATACCCCATAGTTGCTTCATACTGTATCTTGAGCTAACAATTTTCCGCATTTCCTAGGTGACTGTGTTTTAAACATTTTAATAAAAGAGCTGTGGGAGACCGGTATATTACATTTTTCTAAAGTAGCGTTTTCTTTAAACGATTTTATTTTATTTACTAAGTTAGTAGCAGTGACCTGTGGATTTTCAGTGATTACCATATTTTAACGTGGTGATGATGCTGATGATAGCAGTTTCTTGCGATTTCATTCTAAGTGAAGTTATGTATACCTACATTACGATGCTAACGAAATTCCTGCCAGTGAAATTCCCGTGAAAATCGGTGCAGCCGTTACAGAGATTAGCGAGACCATAAAAGAGACGCATATACATTCATATGCATTGAGAAAAAAAAACTATAACTTGATAGAAATATAGAAAAACCCTTATAAATGTTATAAATAACATTCTCTAGTCTTTAATTCGCCCCCGAATTTATATATACATAGAAAGGAATTCTAAAAATTTTTGTAAAACCCACTGCAGTATTTTATAGCTAACAAAGTATGGCAAGCGGCAGACTTAAAAGAACTGAATCAATCCTGCTGCCTCATGTTTAATCCTTCTACTTCATTTCTCTTGAACATCTTAGTAATTAAGTGAGTTCTAAGATAGTTTCAATTGTAAATGCAATTTATCTATTGCTATATATAACAGATTTTATATATTACGGCCTATAAATCTAAAAGTTAAATATACAATGGGCCCACGATCATAATATAATGATTATAATGGTGATATTGAAATGAAAGTAGGCAGTTTTACCCGCTATAATCACAGCTACCTGCCAGTGATATTGCCATTAAAATAGGTCTAGCCGTTTCGGAGATAGGCCGGAAAAAACAGACAGATCTAAATTTTAAACTGTAATGTCGTTGCGTGCGCTCCCGTAATCTCAACTCGGCAGCCATAGCCAAGCCCGGATTGTTGCTTTGAAAGATTATGTTGTGCCCTCTTTGTATTACGCGTCTTAATTTTTACAACAATTTATTGAATGACAAATTAAATGTTCGATTAGTATCTAATATATAAAATTCTCGTGTCACAATGTTCGTTGCCATACTCCTCCGAAACGGCTCGACCGTTTTTCGTGAAATTTTATATTCATATTCAGTAGTTTTGAGAATCGGCTACTATCTATTTTTCATCCCTCTAAATATTAAGGGTGGTCCATTCCTAAATTTTTTATTTTAATTTTTTATACAAACTTTTTTGTTTCTATTTTTTTAAGATATAGCATATAAAAATACATACAACCCCAAAATTTCACCCCTATTTAAATCAACCCCGAAATATTTGTGGCAAAACGACGTTTGCGGGGTCAGCTAGTTGTAATATAAATTATACGCGAGTGGAACTCCAAGTCACGGCTAGTTGCAATTAGAAAATTTATAAGTAAAAGCAATTTTATGGAAATTTCCTTTCCAATTTAAATATTTAAAAAAGTGCAACGCGTTTCCCACCGGACTATCTCAAGATTCAATAGGAAAACTTTAATTAAGTGACTATACATTAATTACTTAGTTGGATTGCAGCAAAAGACATGGTAGAATAATAAATGGTATACAATTCCCAAAATGTATTAGGAACTTGTGTTACACGGAAAAACACGAGTTGACCCCGATTTTGATAAAAACTAAAACTTCATCAATGGTATTATAAAAAAAAAATCTTAGCCAATAATTGAACCCGCTGGTATTGAAATATATATATACAGAATGTTTTCTGGACTGCTTCCGAAAACGAAGACAGGTAATAGTACTAGTGACACATATGATACTAGTACAGAAAAAAAACAATCCTGACCAAAAAAAAAAAAAAAATATATATATATATAAAAATATATATATATATTAAAAACGTTTTATTAGCGTTATTCCGCACTATCTTGTTAGTCCAGCTATTTTTGTTATCATGCTTCATTGCTGGTTCTTTTTTTTAGTAAAGTAATGTATTTTTTAAGAAACTATCGTTACATTTAGCTGTACTAACATGATGAAGAGTAAATAACGCTAAAAATGTTTTAAAAATATGACTTTTTTTAGTCAGGATCGAATTTTATACAGGTTGTTTTTGGACTGCTCCCGAAAACGAAAACAGGTGATAATATTTATGTCACTGACTATAAAAAGTCATATTTTCAAAACTTTTTTTTAGAATTATTTACGCTCCACTATATTTGTACAGTTTAATGAAACGATAAGTTCATAAAAAATACTTTACTTTGCTAAAAAAAGAACCAGCAATGAAGCATGATAACAAAAACAGCTGGACTAACATGATGGAGTGAAATAACGCTAATAAAACGTAATAAAAATATGATTTTCTTTTTGGTCAGGATCAAATTTTTTCGGTACCATCATCAAAGGTATCCTTAGTATTATCACGTGTCTTCGTTTTTGGGAGCGGTTCCCAAACAATCTGTATATGTATATAAGCGCCTATTTCATCTATACCAACTTATAATAAATCAGAAAACATTAATGCCGATTAGGAAAGAGGCTTAGAACACAAAAACGCGTCTGTCTGTTTGTACAAGCTAATCTCCAAAAATACTCAGCAGATTTTGTTACAGTTTTTACAACTATCTAGCGTATCTCGGGGCATAACGTCGCTTATTAATCATCACATCATCAAAAAGTATAAGACATGTTTTGTCTATGTTCAATTCTAGGTACTTACAATATTTATATCAGGAACGTATTTTATAAAATATTTATCTGTCTCTATGACTTTAGCAGATAGTTTGCCGCGGAAATATATATTTTATAACATGATCATCACCATCACATCTTCATTATCATCACTTTCATCACCATCTTTATAATACTCATTAAGGAAAAGGTTAATAATGTGTTGAAGTGGTGCGACAATTAAATTGGCTTATGTGGAGGAGATAATTTGTAGCATACCCTATATTTTTGAACTATATTCACCCAGTGCTAGACCCAAGCCGATTCAACAGTTCAGTTCCAGTCAGTTCTTTGGATTCCACACTCGATTTACTACACAAAGCGTGAATCACTCTTGCATAAAAACTATATAACGGTTTTTTTATAGCGTCACCAACAGCCAAGCGTAAATTTTAATTGACTCGCACAACATTGTATACATCACATGAGATGACAAGTTTAACAATTATTGTAAAGGTGATAGTGAACCAACCTTAATAAAGACTCGTGCTATCAGACTTAATGTTAGAATATTTAAAAAATAATAATTCCTTCATACTTTATTGTTACGTAGTTTTAATCGTTTACAGAGCGCGCGCTGTGGAAGCACTCAAAATTAAATATTTTTCCTCGCTTTTTTCAAAAATATTTCGTTTGTGCTCTCCTCTTATTAGTCAGGGTATGGGGGTATTATAGCGTCCGTCCGGTATATAGGGTGAATATCCGTCCCACACTTCAAGTACCCACCTAACCCGTGGCTGCCCAAGCCGAGGCCGCGGGGCAAACTTAGTCTAGTCGAAGACACACAGCGAGCGGTGCCGCCTATGCGTCTTCGACTAGCCATTCAGCAAAAAAAAACTACCTGACATCGAAAAATGTTATGTGGCCGTTACTAGGATGAGCACGTTCACTCAAACTCTTCTGCTTAATAATCTAATATATAACATTCTTCTGTCACGGGGTGCGTAATCGAACTCCTCCGAAACGGCTCGACCGATTTTGATGAAATTTTTTGTGCTTAT
>JAOSYY010011589.1:4015-23559 GCA_025727935.1 Hebomoia glaucippe
TGTAATATTGATAAGGCCACTGAGGATTTTTCGCAACATAAAACGATAAAATAGTTACCTGTATACATATCAAATCTGAATTTAAAAAATAATGCCGTTGAAAACTTTTGTTTCACAATTAATTTTAAACTATGCATTGGATTTTTTACCAATTGACTATCATATACTTAAAATTTAGTAAGACTTTAGATAATCAAGTCAAAATATAAGATACAGAGTTATAATGAATTTAAATGAAATAACAAAATTGTTACTCACATTGTTTCCTGTACTGCAACCTTCATATTAGAGAGAACAGATATATTCTGTGGGTGAGCGATGCTGATTTCAAATTTAGCTTTGAATGCTGGTTCATCAAAACATGGGAAAGCTGCTCGGGCTGATGTTGGCTCAAATTGTGTTGCCCCTAATTCTCTGTAATATTTACATTTTATGTAAAAAAAATTAAATTATCTATGTACATAATATTCTTAACTTCAATAACATTTCTTTTGCTGAATGTAATGCCTAACTACATTTTAATCAATACAAAATCTCTAACTGGATCCAGGTCCTAATTTATCTCTGTACTAAAATTCATCACAAATTAGTTCAGCAGCTTAAGTGTGAAAATAGAACTGACAGAATCACTTGACACACACTTAAATGAAGAATTCTAGTAGTGTTATAAAAAAAAATACTCCTTACCTAACTTCATTATTGGAATCTCTATAGCTGCTCTTATAAAACCCAGTCAATGAATTACTGATCTTTCCATCAAATGACAACTGAAGTGTATAATCAATGTTCGGTGTCAGCTGTGTAGCTAATGTCAATATTAGTCTATCTCCTGAACTGCTCTTTATAGATACAATTTCAATGTTTCTCACATAATTGTGTGTTACTTTGGTATTAACACTTGGAATGGTCACAGGTTCTGCTGCAGAAGTAGTCATTGTTACCATAGAGTCTGTCATCTCATCTATGATACTTGTATCTGTTTGTGTTACACTTTCAGTAGTTATACTTTCCGTGCTATTTTCAACATCGCGTTTTTTTCTTCCAGGCAGAATTGTTTCTACTTCTTCATATATTTGTTCTGTTAAAGTGGCATTCTTTATTACAAGTCCTTTTGAGTGTAGGATTATTTCTTTGACTTTCTTGTGTGCCTGTATTGTGATATATACATCTCCAGTGAATATAGAGTTGTCTAAATCAGCTTTTATTTTGAGTCGGTAGAAACTCGGGACAACTGATGAGGGCAATCTTAGATCAGGTGCAGGAGAACTACTTTGACCAAATGGCTGAGATTCATTCCAAAAGTCGTCTGATTTATGTGCTATCTGTAAAGTGAGAATATAGATACATAGATCAATTTTTGTTATCATATTTTAGAGAAAACTTATTTACAAAAATTATATTATTTGATAAAATTTTGTATGAAGGAGGAAGGAAAGCTCTATTAGATATATTAGTTACCTATACTCATAGTTGGTTTGCAAAATGACAAAAGCATATAATGTTATACAGAATAAAATTTATATTGAATTCTTTTATTATTAATCAATTATTTTGTTAGACAAAAATTGCTATAATTGATGTTTTATTTCTTGAAGAAAATACAGGAAACATTCACAGTTATACAATTTACAATGTGTTTTACAAGAATAACAAGAATTAATTATTTGTTCCATCATATTTGTTGATTGTCATTAAGTCATTATATTTACTTAACTTTTAACAAACAAACTGCATGCTTCTACTAGTTTTACTTTGAATGAAAAGGATAACTTTATATAATAATTAAATAAATGTCATCGTTAATTTATAGAATTAAATATACTTACATTTTTACTATAACACTTCAGTAGTAAATTAGCAAAAATATATAAATAAATGATCTTGATAAACATATTTCAGAACGGGGACTTCACTTAAAAATACAGAAAATAAGAAAAGCAAAATTAAGTCTTAATAAATTTACTTTATTACGTTATTTGGTTTGTTCGGAGCATTATAATAAATTAAAAGAAAAACGGGTTAAATTTGCACTAGAAATAAATAAATAATTTAATTTGAATTATTTCTCACAACTGATTCTTATTGGCTCACAGGACAAGTGACACTGACATAGAACTACCACAGTCTTAAACACCAGGACGAAAAATATATGCTTCAAGTTTGAAGTAAGAAGTGACTAATTATTTATTACACCAGCAAAAATGTATATATGTTAAGTTATACACTTAAGGAAATGCTACACTGATATTGTTGTTTTTATTAAGATTTTATTTTAAAAGTATGATGCCAATATTATATAATAATGATGCAATTAAGCATGTATTAATATTATTCTTTCACTGTTTACGCAGGTCGTTTATCCTGCAGACATGCTTCACGATTCTTAACAAATTATTGTCATAGTAGAGAATATCCATATCGTTAGGTTAAAGGGCAAGGAAAACAATACTTTTTAAGACGTAATACAATGATAGCGTTATCATTTCATTGATAAATTCAATGAGGAACCAAACCTATATTATATACCTATTTCCTAGCATTCGGACATAGGTAGGTACTTAACTACAAATGCTTAGCTTTGTTCACTGTACAGTTCCTTTATTAATTTATATAACGGATATATTAAAAAAAACGAAATGGTATTTATGTGTTTCTCACTATAAAAAACTTTGTGTCGAAGGTAAATAATTTCATTTACTAGAAGTTACAACATTATTCTCTACAACGTATGTTGCAATATATAATTTAAGTTATTTTATCTATCGTTTTATCTTTCTTTGCTGCTGAAAAAATATTTTTAGGTAAGACCTGTAGTCCAAGATAAGAAAGAAGTCACAGTACAATATAAAATAAATTTAATGATCCAATATATTATTTAGGCCACGTCTTGGAATACGGACCTTATAATATTATTTTCAAAGCTAGCTTTGAAAATATTATTACTAACTATATAATTATGACTATCACTGATGTATTTATTTCTAAATCATGACCTCATCATTTTAATATTTAGGCGTAAAGCATAAAATATCCGAATATATTTTCCTTTACTAATTAGCTAAAATTACTTTGTAAAAAATAAGTATTTAAAAACACTTGGAACAGTGGCGAAGGAAAGCCACTTCATTAATTAACGACTATTAATAAAAATCATTTTAGCAGGTAGGTACGTGACGACGAAACAAACTTCCGTATTTGTTACGTCAATAATCTGGTTTAGTTCATATATTGTATCTACACATAAGTCGACGCATGCTTTAAAATTTCTTTAGAATATATTCTAATCTAAAAGACCAAATACCGAACGGAATTTCGTCATTCTTTCAATTCAGCAAGTATTCATAAATGTCCAGAAGTGCAACAAACAAACCTATAGAAATATAAATTAGAAATAATTCTACATATGTAACAATTGGGAGCATTAATATTCCCTTATATATAGAAAGGCGAACTGCGCATAAGTCAAATAAACATTTAGATTACCTACTTAAAGTATATCAATTTGACTACTTTAAGCATTCGTACTCCATTTTCTTCATTTGTAAATTAGGTTAATCTGTATCTGTAAAACCATATCGCTTAAATAATATTTACCGTATAAAATGTGATGTAGTACACGATAATTCCAACGAGTGCAGCAACTAATACGGCACAGATAACAAAACCGATGCAGATACATGTAGATATGAAGATGCCACCTTTTCTCCCGTAGTGGATGCTAGGGTCTCCATGAGTTTCATAAGCAAGAAATTGCTGTCGGCTGCGTGAAAGCGACATTTTAACTCTGAAATATGAAATAATTGACTGTGTTTTAAATAAATTAAAGAAGCGGTCCCAATATTAAGTATTCTGCTATAAGATAATATCAATCACAAATATATACATATATTAATATAATGAAACTGTTCGCTATCTGTGCTTGGAGGATATAGGAGAAAACCTTAAATTGGGTGACTTTATCAATAATAAAATTACAATCGGATGTGTCACAAAAATCATTACTGTTCTTATTCGGATATACCATTGGGAAGGTTCAGTTAAACGTTCAGAGCTCAACTCGAATTTATGTTGAATCTTACCGTAATTTTTTTTTTCGATTTCAGATATGGGACTATAATTTAATTAGTCTAAAAATAATAAATCTAGTGATTAGCAAATTAGTGGTACTCAAAAAACTATTTGTTGACATAGTGGGAGTCTTAAATAATTGGTAAATTGTTAAATATTTGATAGATTGATAATGATAATTTCATATAGTCACTATCGGTATGTTTGTATAATTATCGTCCACCTGCTCCTTGGCGAATTGCAGTATGCGGGTCGCGATAAAACTTAACTATTGCTTTGAACATAGGTAGTATAGAAATGAAATCGTAATTATTTTACGTTTATTGGTAAATAATAAGTCTAAACATCATGAAGGCTTTTGCTTATTATACATATTATAAGGTATTTGTAACAAGTGTTATTTTATAAGACAAAATGTATGTTCGCTTTATTAGCTGTATTTATGGACAGTAATTTTTATTATATATTAGCTGAGTCCCCTTATGCCAACCCCCTTAATTTTATGTGTAAATTATTCAGTGTCAAAATAAACCTCACAAATTCACAAATACTTACTAGTATTGGGAGAATTTTTACGGTTTTTTTTTATAAATTTGGCAACAAAAATTCTTCTTTGGTTATTTAAAAATAAAAGTAGCCTATATTATACGTTATATAACAATGAATATTTAGTCCAAACCTAGTTAATTTATTCCGGATATCAGTCGAAACAAACAGACAGTAAGACAATATTTTTATACAATATGTTTCTGATATAATGTACATAATATTATATATGTATTTCGCAAAATACTGTTTTGAATTACAGACATTTCAATTTCAGTTATAGGTAGGTAGGTATGTATAAGATTCCAACAGCGACTAATGTATACTATCAATATTGTACGTGATCAATGTTTATTAATTTTGTTTCATTTTAGGAAATACATTTTAGGTTTTATTTAAGCTAGGAAAATTAAAGTTATTTACTTTTTAGTCGATATAATTCAAGATTGCAACATAATCGAAACCATAATTTTATACCGGTTAATAAAAATTAGTAACACTGAAATAAATGTACTTTTTACTTAGTTTACTTTAGATAAAATAAGAAATAGTCCGATAAAATAATGTAAGTACACGCCGGTTATCATAAAATATATGTAAGTTTTAATTTCTGTTTACATTATAACCGAGATAACAATGATTCATTTTTAATTAACGTTACCGTTTCGTTTATTAACGATAATTTCTGTTAATTTTATATTTCTCTGACTGATCACGATTATAGATCTAATATACTAAGGAAAACATAAAGATATTACAAATAAATTACATATTAGGTTACCTAATTAAACCTACGTTTTCTGTAGTTTGAGGATAAATGTAACATTTTCCCACCAAGTATTTTGAAACTAGTTTTATTAGAACAAATGTATTTAAGTTTAGACTTAAATACCTTTGTTCTAATTCTAAAGATTTTAGAATCTATTATAGAATTGTAATTATATTTATATGTGATACATTTGTTACGGACCGTTTCAGATAAGATTAAGGTCTTTTCCGGTCGCATCCAATAATGTATGACGAGATGATATAAAATTGTAGTCAAAGCATAAAATATCAATGACGAAAAGATTTCTCAGCTTAAGGAATTCATATTTTCTTTATAAAATTTGCAAGCAATTTGTTTTTAAAATTATCTGATTCTTAAAGTAATAGGTTAATTGAAGATAAATTAATAATATTGCAGTGATTAGTTAGTAATTATGTAGTATGTAATTAAGTATCTTCTTCATTAAGTTGGCAGTTAAGTTGATTAATTTTCATATTAACTAATAGAATTTATGAATAATAAGGAATGTACTAAGTAATATAATTCTCAATTATTAGCAGAAAGATTTGTTATGTTTAGTACATAGAAAAAAGCTAATTTTATATACGTATATTAAACATAAACATGTTTCGGGATAAAAAAATTTAAATACTTATATGATATTATAATTACAATCAATTTATAGATTGATATGGAACTGCAGTAGTACTGAAAAGTTGATACTTATTAACTAGAAAAAGGAAATTTATAACTCATTGTTATTTTTACAATACCTAATACATGATCGTAAGAAGCTTAATATGCGATAATAAAATATTATAATAAATTATGTAAGAAAGGTGTTATAGATCACTAGCGAATGGCTAAGCCCACTAGTTAGATAATGTTTGCCGCGCGGGATTCACGAAAGTGACTACCATCAATGAACCGTTTATGTATTTTAGTTTTTAAGTTATTAGTCAAAAAATGAAAGTTGAGTACTTACTTATAAATATTGAGATAGTTATTCAAATATCCGACTTAATATGGTAATTGCTAATTTATTTCGTAACGTGTAATTATACGTACAGTAGGTAGCTTTACGTTTTAAGATAGGTATAAAAAGCATTATATAATGCTGTTTTCTTTTATATAGCGTCTTTGTTCTTGCAGTGTTTGATAGCAAGAGTTTTCTTAGAACCAAAATATTGTGTTCCTTATTAGAGTATCGTTTCCAATAGAGTAATATGTAAATATTTATCTACCCACAAAAATTCTTAACACGGTTTGTAATTAAATTAATGTAAAAGCCTTCTATGAATTCTTTTATAATCCCGATTCCTGAGTGTTGTATGAAATTAATGAATACTAAGATGTTTCCTAGAGGAAGTAACGTCTACGGTTTTCCCAGGCATTGAAATGAAGAATGATTCTTATCCGCGAAAACAATGTTTTGTAACAAGACTTGCTACCAGTAGTTAAACTCAACAAGCATGACAAATGGCCAATTATATCACCTTGTGTTACTTCAGAATATCCTTGAAAAAGATGACGATACGCCTACTAAATATGGGAGTTAATTTATTAATTTTAATAAAAATTACTCACCATAAATATAATATCCAAATTTGCATTTCCTAAACACTGTCACAGTACCACTGTAAACACAACACTATTCAAATTTTAAAAAATATGAAAAAACGATGGAAATGGTATGAATGTGTCAAGAGCTGCGCGCGCAATACGAGTCTATGGCGATATGTCGGTGACGCTACTTTACCTGATCATGACCAAATAATTAAAACCTCTACCCACCTGAAATGTGAGCTCTATGGCGTTACGATAAAGATGAATATCAGCCTTCATCGAAGTCAATTTACATTGTTCAATGCATGACGTTTCCAACCGCGTTTATAATTTGATTTTAACGGCAACTTGCGTTTATTAATTTTTAATTAGCGAGTTGGTTATACAACTGGTTTTTTCTTGAGATTTCTTTTATGAAAATATTATGTAGATTATTTATTACACGCGATGACAGTGTTCTGGTTCACAGAACGAAGACGTGACACGTAATTGAAAAAATATATATACAAAAGGTGGTTTAACTACGCTTTAATAAAAATTATATACACATTAAATCCATGTATTGAAATTGGGATATGTATCAGTTCTTTTGAGTTCATGAATATTAAAATTGCATGCCTTAATTTGTGCTAATGAAATTTAATCATAAACCAATAAAATTAATAATAACATCTGCATTACTCTGTGAAGATAAAAATTATTTCAGTATTTTTTCATACGCACATACATATTATTATTAATATTAGCATTACGCAAAACTAGGTTATGTGTATGTAATCTACATCGTTACAGCTAGTAACAACGGGCATATTAAATTGGTAGACGGAGATTTAGCAATATGACATAAAAATGTTTTACTGTAAGAAACGTAATGTGTATTGTTTTTTAAAACTATTGCACACCATACACACAGGTGTTACATGATCTCATTTCTCGTCTTTGATCATCGCTAATGAGGCATGCACGTCGAATCGTACGTTAATTATTTACCAGACGACTGAAGAGAGTTGATTACAGCCTTCAAATCCGCTTTATTAAATTAGGGAATAGGCTCGGGTCGATTTCTAAATTTCTCCCATCCGTTTAAAGCCGATCAAGCCTCCGACGACTGGATGCAACAAAAATCCTATCGGATAAACGAACCGTATTTTGTATAGTGCTAAAATAAGTAAATCAAAAGAGGATTTGAAGTACGTAGACAAGATAAAAAGTCAACAGATTCTTTGGTTAAAGGGGAATGGTGTAGGAATTTAAAACTTACTAAACTTTTGAAAAATATAGTATACCAATAAATAGCAGTGTTTTATTAATTTTTAAATATATTCTTTTCTATTTATGATTAATTATAATTATTGACGTT
The DNA here is from genome assembly GCA_025727935.1 of Hebomoia glaucippe. Lineage (NCBI taxonomy): Eukaryota > Metazoa > Arthropoda > Insecta > Lepidoptera > Pieridae > Hebomoia > Hebomoia glaucippe. The sequence continues at coordinate 12,325 of JAOSYY010011589.1, forward strand.
AAATTTATTAACAATCCGAAACTACAAATAGTATCCATTATTATTTAGAAATATCTTGGGCCAGCGGCTTCCCTCGTGTTCAGTTTGATTTTTATACCTTGGGTTATGTTATTGGACTTTTAGTAAGGATCGCTAATTTTTTATAAATATAAAGTAGCCTATAGCGTTCCTCGGTAAATGTACTATCCAACACTTAAATAATTTTTCAAATCGGACCTGTGATTCCTGAGATTAATGCGTTCAAACAAACAAATTCTTTATAATATTAGTATAGATTATCATAGTTTATACAAAGATCCTTACTTCGCCTGTTTTATTAATACACAATTTTAGAAGAAATTACTATAATTTAAAAAAATAGCGTAAGTTTCTCCTTACACAGCTTTTAAGGATAGGATAATAAGTAATAATAACATATACACTCTCATATCCATTTAGTATAAAGCTGATATTTTATTCTACGAACAGGCATCGCGATAATCTCAATTGTATGATATTTATATGTATAAAGTAAAATTTATATTAAATACAGTGAATACTTATTGACTACGTTATATAATTAGTGATATTTCTCCCGTCTCCGCCTTCAGAGAGTTTCTTATTACAAAGTTATTATTATCTTGTGACTGATATGTACCTACATACAAAGTTTTTTTGCCTAGAACAATTACAAATGTGTATGTTAAGTTACAAGACAAGTTAATAAACTTCGCTTGAATTATTAAGGATACATATTTTTGCTAGCACATGCCCCACATCAAACGAAATTCACTATTATATAAGCTCGCGTCTGCTTTATCGGGTGTGTAATGAATTCATTCCATAGTAAAATATTTACGGAATGAATTGCACTGAACGTTTATTGACTGAAGTCGAAATGAAACCCGTAATACCGGTCTGAATAGTGATGTCTGTATTTTATATAAAATGGATTAAAGTATGAATTGTATATTAATAAAAAAATAATCATTTATATTTTGGAAAAAGAAGAAGGGCTATGACAGTAGATCGTAGATGATATCTAAGTTACATACTATAATTAATTAAATATTAGTTGATGTGCTGACGCCCCATTATTTTTATTTCTTGTATTAGGAAATTAATTCAGGGCACCTGAATGTATCCCATTTATAGATGAAAAAGTCATGAAGTGTTAAGCGCGTTTCGATTTCAGTCCATAAACTTCCGAATATTCGAAATAAACATGAATAACGTTGGCAGCAGAACATCACTACGTAACTAATGATGTAATATGGATAAGGCTCTAAGGTTGACATCACGTCTCCTAGAACTTCTGGTTTTGGAGGTGTCCATGGGCTACAGGATTCGCTTACTACTTTGTGAGCTATATGCGCGTTTGTCTGTCTATCATAAAAAATAGTTCACACAATTAAACACAGAGTTCTCACATTCGCGAGGAAAAATAATAATACGTATAGTGCATACCTACATCTCATATAAATTCATTTACTCAAATGATATTTTAATAATTGTAAAAATTATTTCACACAGTTTACATACTATTAAAAGTATTTATTCACCGTCGCTAATAGCAATGTCGAGTATTTACATTAAAACATATTTTTATAACCTTGCGTCCTTACGCAAAGTCATTAAGGTTATTCTGAAATTCGACATAAAGGAATGTGATTATTTGGCATTTGCGGTATTTCGCTTATATTAAGACCTTTGCGAACCAATGGGCCGATTTCTAATAATGTAGAATTATTGAAGACATACCTACAATTATAGAAAAGGAAATAATATTAGGAAAGTTCACTACATTTCAGTGTCTTGTTAATTACTTTATCCTAATAAACTTTTTATCATTATTAAACTTTTTCATCAATAACCTTTTTATTCACGATTTGTTAGTTTCAGAGAGTTAGGTCATAGTACCAGTTTTATTTAGAATTCTTGTCTTGTATTATAGTTTTGAGAATGTATATTGAGCTGAGAGAAATAAACCTTTTTTGTAGTTTAAAAATAAAAACCTATAATATTACGTAGTTATAAATATATAAACTAGATTTTCAAATTGTAAGTGTCTTAAAAGACATTATTTGAAACTTAATATTCGAAGTTATTTTCATTTATATTATCTTCATCCGTGAATGAAGTAACCTTGTATTACGAACTTTGTACCTCGCCGAGTCATTTGTTAAGGCGGAAATAATCTGTTTATTAAACACCGACACAAAAGAAAGGTAAGTTTAATATGTTTGTTTATTGAATTATAGCTCCTAAACGAAAAGACCGATGTTGATGGGATTTTAGTTTGAAAGCTGACGTAAATGAGTTGGTTCTTATCTATATTTTTTGTTAATCTCTTTGAGTATATATGAAGATTAAGTTAGTCGTTGATTTCATGTTATATATTTGGCTGTCTTTTGACAGGAATTTCAATGGCACGTAGCTAATAATATGTTGAAATCGATATATGGTAATCGATAATGATATATTGAATCCATTGGGCACTACTAGATAATAATAAATCTAGGATAACCTGGCGTAGCGGATTTGCTTATAAATATTTCCAAACACTCAAGAGTTGTGAGTAGGTATGTAATGCTAATAAGATTAGCGAGTACAAGTGACAATAAGAGTGTCGTCAGCGTAAATCGGAGATATCCTGCTGGCAATTGAGTGATTGAGCTGGAACATGGTTCATACAGTTGTTGCCTGTCGTCCTGAAATGTTTGGTGAGTTTTTATTTTCTTTATAGATAAGATATTGTTGGTATGTTGATCCTATATACCTTCTTAAACTACTGGTCTGATGGTGATCGCTCTACATCGCGAAGGTTATGGGCTAAAAATAATTGGATATATATAAAAATATACTTGTTTACACGCGAAAGAATTCGCGGTCTTCTTTATAGATAAACATCAAAGTTGGTATATTTGTCCTCAATAGTTTTCTAAGCTATTAGACCAAGTATAATAAAACTTTCATGAGTTGTTCTGCGTACCTTCGTAATGATGGCCCAAAAATACCAATCAAATGGAATTGCGGGTAACAGTTTGATTGAGATTTTTTTTATAAACATCCCCGCAGTGACTATAACGTCATAAGTGATTATAAGTAACCAATGGCATATGCAATAATCAATTGTATAGGAGATGGGTTAGGTGCTTTCGAAAGCACGTGTCGTTTGGGCGGCATTTGCCTAAACCAAGAATTCGGCGAATGACAATGTTGCGTAAACATGACGTCACTAGAGCTTTTGTATCGTCATGTGTATAAATTCAAAGTCATTGTATGAACCTGAAACGCGAAATATACACCCCATAGCTTGCATTTTAGGATAACTTTTTATTCATCGTTAAGAATCTTTAGTCATTTTTCGCGGTTTCACATTGCTTTAGACGTACACAAAATAATAATCTCATATTAAAGTCGTCTCAAAAGCAGCTAGAAAATAGCAGCCGTTTCATAAAGTACAAATAACAGATTAAAATTCAAGCTATGATAGTATTTTATAAAAGCATTTAAACAAGTAATTAAAATGTAGTGAACGGTTCCATTATCTCTGAGTAGAAACAAGTCCGGCGCATAGACAATGCTTAAAATGGAAGATTCTGTTTGAAATATTTAAGAGAGAGTTATCTAAAGTCTCTATTGTTTATGCTAGTGTCTAAGACATAGATTCTCAAAATTTTGAAACTTCAATTTTTTTTTTGAAAATAAGAATGGTTATGGAATCTAATTAATTCTATTTTTTTTGTATAGAGCCTCCAATTAGCAATATAATATATTTTGTAGAAATAAAACATAATATTTAAAAGATAACCTTAAAAGTTCTGTTTAAGCTTTTTGTTCAATTGTTTAAAATATGTAACGTCTTTTAGTGATTTTTTCAAGATATACTAATGAAATGATATAACAAAATCTCAGGAGACAATGACAATGTAAACAAACTGCTCTGCATTAAAATTAAAACTCTCTTTATTACTATCGAGAATTATTAATAATCACTTTTGTTAAACGTTAAATTATGAAATATTTACCCCGGGAGTTCTTTAATCTTTTATATTGAGAAACAATGCTCTATAATCTACCCACCATTTGCAAAACTCGAACAAATATAAACATGTCGGGCATAACATTTAACAGATACGTATGTTTGAGTGCATTAAACGAAAGTGCATGTTCCCATTTTAGTTTTTGGGAGTTTTAATTGTCTCTCATATATTTAATTTCTCAATTAGGTTCTTTTTTGTTAGTTTATTATTATATTTTAATGTTTGTATTTGATTTTGAGAGATACATAAATGTTTGGTTGGAATCTTTATCACATATCATTAAAACAGTACATTTCAAGGTCGTTTTTTAAAATTGCAACAACTTTACGGTGTATATAGTTTAGAACTGTTGGGAGTTTGATATATTTATGACACTAAGCCATTATGTAATTTATATGCTTAATTCAAAGCTACTTTTCTTGTTAGTGTTAATCTGAGGATTTGTTTGATTTAAACCCACTCGCTGAATTGCGTCATTGGAATTCGCGATAGAACGTGAAATTTTACTCTCATCATTTCAATGACAAGCAGTTTTCCCAGACGTTTCCGCCACGTCAAGAAGATTGTCTTGGCGTTCATCAACAATCGTAGATTCTATCTTAAAGGGTAGTTACAAACCGCAACGGTCTCTGGTTCTGCATTATTTGCAGGAAACAGTAATTACATATAATTATACAAAAGTCAATAAAAACAAATGTCATTTAAGCCCTGAAAGCACGCAACACGCATCGTTGTAAGAATATTGAAATTAATTTGTGTATTTGTCAGCAGGCACAATGAAGCTGGTCGTTTTAGTCACGTATGTGTATTTGTGTTACGCCCACAGCCTGCCACCGGATAAGGTCTGTTATGTCATCAATATTCTGATTTTATTAGGGTATACTATGCGACTTTGATTGTTTGTGTAGACAGACGATAAAGTTTTTTCGTATATTTTCCGCCAAATTTACGCCGCAATTGTCACGCACAACACCAAAATATTTATGGATTATTATTCTACGTAGCTACTAAATTTGAACGAAATAAAAATGATTTTTATTCTTAATAAATATTTTACTACTATTTTCAAATTATTTTGGGCGTTTCATTTCTCATTTCAATTGACTACAATGTATTAAACTTTGCAGAACCAAAATTTACAAGGCTTGCATATTATCAAAACGAGGAGTATAGATCTCAATAACGCTCACACGTTGACATTGGAGGCGCAGTTGGAAAAGGTTCTGGAGCCAAACGAATACAAAGTTGACCTGGAGCCATATTTGGACGATGCACTTTTCAATGGCCGCGTTAATATCAGCGTTACATGGCTCGAAGACTCTGATGAAATTAGCCTCCATTGTGCCCATGAGCTCGAAATAACAAGTTATGAAGTGTATGCTGAGGTTTCGGAGTAAGTTACATATTCAATTTTCAATTTAGATGCAGGATTGTTAATACTAAACGAAGTTAAGAGAATAAGAAATTATATTTTGATAGAATAAGAGTATGAGAATTCGCAAAAATTAAAGTTATATAAGTATGTATATTTTAAATTGTTATAAATGTGATTTATTATAAAAATTGACATGATAAAAAGTCTTTTGACTTATGGCTATTAGAAAATTACATTCACTTAATTATATTTTTAATTTTATACTTTTAGTAAAAGTATAACTACAAGTATAATGATTATTAATCAAATATCTAATTTGAAAAAGTATGTTTTTTAGAAATACTTTGCCACAGAATAATTCAATAATTTGACGATTTATAGCAGTGAAAATTATATAAAGGTGCTTGTTTCAGGCAAAAAATGCAAAAGGTACCTGTAAGTAAGATGAGTATGGATCTAAAGAAACCGTTACTGACGTTGCGGTTGGAGAAAACAGTGCCTAGGCTATCTGCGGGCTACATCGTGTTTTGTTTCAAAGGGACTTTACAAACCGCATCCACTGAAGGATTCTTTACTTCTACTTACAAAACTGAACAAGACGAGGATCGGTAAGATTCCCAGAATTATATATTTGTTATTATTCTGGTTTTAGTTACAACTAAAGCTACATTGGTGATTAACAAAAATGTTTTCAAAATCAACCAACCGTTTGTGCTGTTTGTTGTTATTAATAAATACTATTAAGAAATTATGGATTTCACTTGAATATGATATGGTCTTCAAAATCTCTATTAATATTATAAAGCTGAAGAGTTTGTTTGTTTGTTTGGACACGTTAATCTCTGAAACCGCTGGTCCGGTTTGAAAAATTCTTTCAGTACGCGATAGTAGATTTATCTAATAAGGCTATAGGCTATATTATATTTGCAAAAAAATAGGGATCTTTACTAAAAGTCTAATAATGTAACCCATGGTATAAAAATCGAAATGAACGCGAGCGAAGCCGCTGGCAGGAACTAATTACAAATATTATTTAAATGGAATCTTGCTGTCTTGTGAAATCTTAGCATTTGGATTGTAAGTGATGTAGTATATCTCTAGTAGGTACTAAGTAAACTGAACCTAATCACTAAGTAAACTGTTTAAAAGCTGTCTATTTATTGTAATTATGAAATAATTACATAAATTTCAAATCCTGGTAAATTTAGCTTTTTCGGCTTAATTGAAATTTATGAAACAACCTTTTGATTAATTAATGTATTCGACGGCCTAATTATACTATCAGAGAAGTGTAACTCCTTCTGGATGAATTTTATAGGCAATCTGTTTATTTTTACTTTAGACGAGATTTATTTCAATGTAAATCTAAAGCTTGCAGTAAAAAATATTAAGGACATTAATTTTTAGGACGTATGAAGTGGTTAGACAAAATACTCCACTAGACGGCAAAACTGATTTATATGTTGTGGAGTCACGTATTCTGTTTAGGTCATCGATTTATTAGCAATTATATATAAAAACATGTATTCGTTTTTAGGGTGGTGGCTGCAACTCAATTCCGCCCAAACAACGCCAGACGTGTGTTTCCTTGTTTCGATGAACCTGGATATAAAAGTCGCTTTGAGCTCAGTGTCGTTAGACCAAGAGACATGATCGCTCTGAGCAACACTCCCGTTGCTAGGACTGAGAATATGTAAGTTTAATTAGAGACGTTTACCAATTCTCTTTTACTCTTTAAAACTACTACGCATTACTTATTGTCTAAGATGAGAATTTGATACGTCTTAAGATGTATATTTAAAGGTTTTTATTTCAATAGAACTGATGAGCCAGGTGCTGTCAGAGATTACTTTGAAAAAACACCTCCGATGTCAACATTCTCTTTGGGGGTCGTTATTGCGCATCTCTCCCAACTAGGAAGCTCTACGCAATACAAAGACGACAATGGAAACAATATTGGTACGTTTTTTAGGAAGATAAATCCTCTTTTATATTAATTTAATCGTATTTGATAGTTCCAATTTATAAATGTTGTTGACTATTCAAGAGATTTTTAATCTGTTTAGAATGAAATTCCAATTGTAGTTTTATAATTAAGGGCACTGTAGCCTAGCGGTTGGGTAAAACAACCTTGACGCTAGAGAACCTGGTACGAGTTGGTCGGGACACAGTTGCTTTTACAAAATATCTTATTTGTGTTCTGCCTCGGGTACGGGCTGCCTGTGGCCGGACGAGTGTCAAAAGCACAGGCATTTCGATTATTAAGTGTGATGGGAGGAACTCTTAATAATTTATAAGTTCCGTCCGGGTCACGTACCACCGTTCATAGATGGAAAAGTCGTGAAGTGCTAAGCGCGTTTCAATTTCAGTCTATGAATTTCCGAATACACGAAATAAAAATAAGTAAGGCCTTAAGGTTGGCAAAGCATCTCCTAGATCTAGATCTTGGAGGTGTCCTTTGCCGAAATCGCTTAATATAAATAAACAATATTCTCGTTTGCTTACCTATCGCATAAAAAAAGGTATTTAGTTTCGAAATGTTCTGGCTTCTTGGCTTACAAAATGAATTGGTGTCTTAATATTTATGTATGATGTTTCAGTATACATTATACGAATTTATAAATTGAAACGTAATTAAATCCTCGTCTTGAACTTGAAAATTTAAAAAATAGAAATATGCGAGCTTCAGATTCAGCCTGTAAGTTTTTGTATAAGATGTGTTGAAAGTACTTTCAAATTTCAACTGTCCATAGTTGATATGAGCTACAGTATATTGAGACATACTGATATTCTCGTACATTGATTGCTCTTGTATTTGGCACTTCTTAAAATTCATATGTTGATAGAAAATTGCATGTATATCGTTTATTATTTTGTATCTTCTTAAGGGTGAAGCGGACGTACAAATATACTACCGATCGTAAACGACCAAGTACTTAGGCGTAATCATTAACTTCGGCCATTAAACATTGAGCAGTAACCGAAATGTGTCGCGAACAAAAAGTTATGGGGTTTATTTTATGAGATCCGAGGAAAGTACTTATAAATCTCGACACATAAAAGTCTCAGGATTAATATTATATTTTATTGGCCGTTACCTGTGATTTTGTATACATGGGATTTATATACGTAATTTGTTTTTATAATTTAGTTTCACTTACATATACAAGTATGTTATCTAATGTACATTATATGTTATACTATATATTTTGTGTAATATCTAAAATTTGTTATGATATGTAGCATACTTCAGATGATAATAATTATGGAGCTGACGTAACGATGAGGCCGGAAGGTAAAACAATCAATTTTTTAATCTGCTTATGACATTCTAAATTTATAGACAAATATTTGTATTTTTTTTAAATAACTTTTTAATGATTTAAAATATGTATTTTACAAACATATATTATTTTCATACTTCTTTGATATACTTTTAATATGAATCTTGTCTTTTAACATGATTCGTTAATATTACTTAATATTGTGGATTGTAACAACAACTCGAAAGTACAAAATGAACAGTGGTTCGTGATCTGGATGTAATTTGAAAACACTCTAACACGTTTAATTGCTAGTCGTGTGAAGTGTCTACAGAAATAGTTAAACCTGGGAATCCTTAAGCCATACTTGAATTATCTATTCATGACATCTGATAAATTCGATCAAGGCAAATGGAATTGTAGGAATCCATTAACCAAGACAATTCTCTACTCTTTGGTCGTAGTCATAAAAGAGCTATAACAAATTTACCACAGATCAAGACTAAAATTGACTTGCGCGAAAGAAAATTTGAAAACTCAAGATTTTACGATAACGCATCGCATTGGGTGATCTTGACTTTACGTTTTCGCACTTTCCGTTTACAACGGAAAGAAGTAAAAATAGCTATCACAATCTTATTTTGAAAGATTAAGTATTAAATAATGTGCTCTGCGCCATGTTCACTAGAAAGCGTATGTACTTGTACAAAAGTTTAAATTAAACAGGTTTCTTAAAAAATTTTTGGTATGGAGTCGCTTTTTACAATCACAGAGGTCTCAATGCCATTTTCATCAGGGATAGTAGGCAAATATGAATTATAATTGACGACTACATAAAATATACCATCGAAAGATTATATAATGCTACAAGTATATTCGTGATAACAATAATTCATAATCTTAATTAATAACTTCTATAAATTTTTTCTATTGTCTCAAGAGTTACGTGTATGGGGACGCGCAGAGTTTTTACCAGCCCTTGAAGGCTTAAATGAGAAACTGAGCCGTGTCTTCAGCGAAATAGCTAACTATTGGCAAGTTCCTTTACCTCTAAAGACGTTAGATGTTGTGGCGTTGCCTAACTACCAGGGAGTTAAACCAATTGATAACTGGGGTCTTATAGCATTCAGGTACGTACATATTGTCATGTATACTTTAAAACGCATTTATTAACTTCGACTTAAACTATAAACGTATAAGTCATCAACAAACAGTGTAAATCTTTCGAGTATATTTCATCAACTGTTCATTTTGTATTGAAATGAAACATTATATAAAGCCTTATAGCGCGTATGGTGCATTTAAAAGTTCCTTAAGAAGAACAAAAATAAAGAGAGTACAATTAACTACTAATTTTTTTTAAAATGACCATAAACTACACAGTTCTTTTGTCAACTGCCTTCTATGAATGCTTTTAAATGTTAATTTCAATAAAATTGCAATTTGATTCAGTTAAAGACCAAGAAATCAAACATAGTACAGATATTCATTTTATATTTGGTATGATTATGATAATTCAGTTTATATAGATATTGTCCATTGCAGAGAGAGTGACCTTACTAATCCCAGGTCGCTGTTGCTAGAACAAGAGATCACGTACCACTGGCTCGGGCTCCTTGTCAGGCCTGGTTGGTGGAACGAGGCTTATGTTAACAAAGGGCTTGTAGGTTACATCGCTGCGGACATAGCCCTCAAGGTGACATTATTAAACGAAAGCTTAAACATTTCTAAATATTATTACAATCAAGCTGTCTGCAAGAATCATAGGTTTCCAATGAAGAAGCTGAAGCTTTTCATGGTAACGGGCTCATAGGCGAGGAATTAGTTTTTAATTCACAAATTTTAATAACTATTAAATGAAGAAATCTTTATAATTCGCTATTGTAGAAATGGGTCATTGGGTTTTCTTTCTTGTGATTGGTTGGTTATTAAATCTTTTAAACAGAGCTTCAAATATTGTTTTCATATCATGAAACTGTGAATGGAATCGATTTTTTTACATATACCAGTAATACCAATAATAACAGTCCACGTAATACTATATCTTAATATAAAATCGAAGGAATTGACATTTAATGAAATACAAAGTAAGTGAATATATGCTATGCATTTAATCGCTGTTCATCTACTTATATTTAAAGAAAAGTTACTGAAACAGACACATAAATGTGTTCATTGTATGCACACTACGGACCATAGGACTCACGTTTTGAGACCTTGCCATGCAACTTCCATATGTAGTATATGAATGATTTTGGTTTTATAATTTCATATTCCACAGATAAATGATACCGAAGTAGGTAGACAATGGCCAATAACAATGCTGTACTCGATATACTATGAGTTCAGTAAGCGATACCCTCACTCAAGGATCACGGGCATGAAGCAGGAGACTGCTTGCACCAAGATCGAGTTGCTCTTTCGTGTCTTCAATTATACTCTAGGGGCGGACACTTTTAAGAAGGGAATGCGTATATTCATTAGGGACAAGTAAGTACATCTAATATATAAAATTCTCGTGTCACGGTGTTCGAACTTGAACTCCTCCGAAACGGCTCGACCGAACCTTATG
>JAOSYY010011610.1:0-23552 GCA_025727935.1 Hebomoia glaucippe
TTCATAAGGTTCGGTCGAGCCGTTTCGGAGGAGTTCAAGTTCGAACACCGTGACACGAGAATTTTATATATTAGGTACATAGATGGAATAGCCCAGACTAATCCGTTAAAAACCTCAACAATGTGGGTTATTTTAACCGGATTTTGTTTAGCCTTTCAATAGATATTTGACACGGCGCACGTAGACAGTTCGTCACATATGACTGCTCAATCATACTTAGAAGTACTTTGATAAAGCTTAGGAAATCCGGAAAGAACCTGTTTAACGACGAGAATCGAATTGCGGTTGCGAATGAATCGTATTATGTGTTAACGCCGAGTTCTTAGCGTTACAAAGATTTTTCCAAGAAAGTCACATTGAGGGGGGATTTTGTATGTTTGTTTACTTCGACTTTGTTGGAAAAATGTTATATTATAAATGCGAAAGTTTGTATGTGTAGTTTGTTACTATTTCAAGGGACCGCTACTGGACGGTTTTTAATGAAACTAAATAAAAATATAGCGGGATAACACAGGTTATAATATATAAAGATATTGTGACCTGGGTGAATCTGAGGCCCCTGATATTAATAGATCAGTAGAAATCGCGTGTTTTCACCACGTTTCAGGAATTTATCCAAAACTGATTCAAAATGAATAGAAAACAAAAGTGCTTTTTCCCTTTTTTGTCTGTCAGTATAATGTCCGAAACTAATCGACTAATGTTGCAGCGGTTTTCCCAAGTGGATTAAGTGTGTCTTCGAGCATTATTTGTCGTTTTATTCAAATCTGATTTTTGGAAAATAGTTCTCGGTATTTGAAAATATTATATATATATAGGAAAAGGCGCGTGTCTGTATATTTCACGAATATAACCAAAAATAATATGATCGACAACTAGAATTGGCTAACAAAATCGACATGAACGCAAGCGAAGTCGTGGGCAAAAGCTATAATGGATTGTTCCTGAGTAATATTATAAGAGAGATTATAAGCTTACGGTGGTCTAAAGTATAATAACCTTGACAGCGCATCTTTTAATAATGATATACTCCTGAGGTATCATTTACTAACAAGCGAAGATCGGGCTCAGCTGACGATGCACAAAACTCCAAAAGTAACGACTCAGCGAGACAAAAAATATATAAAATATATATAATAGAATTACTAGCAATGTATCGCGGATCCACTCGCGTTGATAAAAGGCTTTTTTATACTATAGGAGAGAAATCGAGTATACAGTTCACCTGGTGGAAGGCGATTCTTGGTGCCCATGGACACCTCCAAAACCAGTAGATCTAGGAGATGCGTTGTCAACCTTAAAATTTTTGCCATAAATCAGTTATTATTTATAATGATGCTGCTGCCAGTCTTATTTTATTTATATTTCGAGGTGTCTTAATGCTCAAAGTTGCTAGCTATATACCAGTCAAAATCCTATTATAATCGGTCTAGCTCCTTGTAGAAGATGGAGAACAAACAGTTAGACAAAGTTTATAAATTACATTCCTAGTATAAGTTTCGTATTTTTTCATATGCGCTTAGAAAAAAGCTGTTATTTTGACCTTACAACCAAGCAGTGTATTTTGAATTCTATGTACGGACTAGCTGCTGCCAGCGGCATCGATCGCGTTTACTTCGATTTTCACACCTTGGTTTACATTATTGGACTTATAATAAGGATCCCTAATTTTTTGATAATATATCGTCTATAAATATACTATCCAACACTGAAAGAATGTTTCAAATCGGACCAGCGGTTCCTGACAGCGCGTTCAAACAAACAAACTCTTCAGCTTTATAATATTAGTATAGATAATAGAAAAAATATTGTATGTTTTTCTATTATGATAACTTAAATAACCTAATGGGGAAATAAATTGGCGTAAAACCAATTTCAAGCAACTAAGGTATATAAAAGAAAATTTTTAACGTTATTCTGCGATAAAGAAATTGTATGTTGGCTGATATTCAATTTCTTCGGCTGGAAATTATTATTCAAAATTGCATTTCATTGGCTTCAAATATGATTCACATGTTTTCATGATTAAGTACCACTAATAGCTGACAAACGCTTTCGTGTAATGCCTTCGATAGAAGATAATCTAGAAACGGCCTTCGTTATAAATAGGTTCTTGATATCGTAAGTAGGTCTTAGTACCGTGTGGAAGTACTAATCTCCCGTGTATTCACTAAAAAATTGTATAAAAAATCGTTATTTACGATAAAAATTAACATTATTCGAATAATAAGTGAAAAATTATTAAAAAGTCGATTAAAGAATACATTAAAAAGAGCATATACCAAAATAACAATTATTTTCTGTCAGGCTGTCTGTTTGTTCCAGGCAATGTTTAAAATGACTGGACCGATTGCAATGGGATTTTCACTGGCAGCTGCAGTAATAAAGTGTAACTTAGACTATTCTTATTAATAACAGTAATGAAAAATAACTATTCCACGCGGACAAAGTCGTGAGCACAACTAGTTTAACATTAAATGTATATAGGAAAAATGAATGAAAACTGTAAAACTGTAAAAAATCTATCAACAGATTTGTCAGTATAATCAAAATTTCGATAAACGTGACGCTAGTTGACAAAGTGTTCGTGATCTTGAGAATTTTCATTATATGACGTGTACTTGTTGATATTTTTTGCGGGGATTATTCAGTTTGATATTTGAAGCGGCCTTAGACCGGTTGTCGAGACAACTAGATAGTCAGTTTGCTCTGAGTCTTACTACCGTTTGCATATATAATATGCTGCTACAAACCGAGCAGTTAGTTAATAGCGCGAAGTAACCCAAAGAGACCGTTAATTGTGTTGATGACATACGCGATAAAATAATAAATATTCCAATTAAAATGGAAAATAATTTTGATAACGTTGACAAAGTTGATAGAGGTGTAGCGAAAACTGAACATGTCAATGGATACAGCAGGTGTCCTTTCAGTGGTGAAGTGGAAATGAACGGGAAGAAATCGGTGAAACCTAATTTACGTTTAAAAGTTCCACAACCGTTGAGATTGAAAAATCATCTGTTTTCCGAAGAGAATATCGACACTTTACATTCGCACATTGACGATGTGTCCCATTTCGTAAGTAAAGTTTAAAATAAATTTATGATTTATCATTTTTAAGCGCCTAATGACTTTCGATTTGTTATTTACGACCATAGAATAAACTTTAACTACTATAACTCGACTCATATAACAAATAGCTGACACAGCAAACGTCGTTCTGCCACATAAGTATATAAAATTTGGGGTTGTATATATTTTTTAAGGCTGTATCATAAAAAAATGGAAACAAAAACTATTGTCAAAAAATTAAGAAAAAAAATTAGGGGTGGACCACCCTTAACATTTCGGAGGATGGAATATAGATAGGAGCCGATTCTCAAACCTACTGAATACGCATATTGAAAAACTGTCAGTTAATTAGTTCCGGGAATGATAAAATTTTATTCATATTTATTAAATAAGACCGCTTCATCGAGATAATTGATTATTTAACATCATGTGCTAAGTGCTACTTGAATGTAGACAATTTACATGCCTTGCACAACGAGTAGATTGAAAAACAATAATACATAAATATACTTAGGCGCCGTATAAAATTATTAACAGACTAGTAGTGCCATGTGACTCCACTTACGTTCAAAATAAACAAACATTTTGTTGATCGAAAAGTATTCTAAGTTACTCGTGTATGAGTATCGAGTGAAAGTTTAGATAAAATCGATCTAGTCGTTTCGAATATGTCATAACAAAGAGATTGAGAAACGATTTTTTTATTATAATCATTGCATTTTTTTTAATAGGCATTTAGAAAATCTGTTATTTGGATATAATGAAGAGACGCGTAAATTTATTTATTTGATGTTGCTTAATAAATTTAAAAATAAATTAAATTTAAAAATATTTCAATATATATAAGCAACTCATTTTCGATTATCTATTCTTATGAATTAACAGAATTCAAATTGTTTCGATCGAGACGAGAGTCTAATACTCAGCAGCCTCTCTAGTTATTTACATAATAAATCTCTAAATATAACACTATTAATATATAAAAATAGAAAAACGACTATTTAAATAAAGATTTTTATGTTCTAAGAATCAATAACCAATCTAATCACTTGCACATTTTTTTATTTGATTTAGAAAACGATACTGACTCTTGCCTCTTGCGCAGATAAAGATTGCATTATTGATTTTTGTTATCAGGAGCTAAAAAGCGAGTTTACTGAATACAAGCAATGACCCGCGATTTCACCTGTGTTTATTTTAGACAATAGGATTAACAAATAGAATTTTCACACCTTACTTCTTTATCTATCGTTAAAATTTCCTTCAGACAGACAAGCAAAAGTGTGCACTTATATCACGAAAACAACATATAATAAATTAATCACATATATTTTATACGCACTTAGAAAAACCTGTTATTTTGATCTACCAGACAGACATTTCAATTATATTATATGTATAAGTTTAATATCATACAACATTTTCAGGAAACTCTTACAGTAAAATAGATATCTGGTGACACATTAATAGATAGCGTAACGCCTCCATATGATTAATGCATTAATTTGATTTCTATCAGGAAACGCCTAAATATGAAACGTTTAAAACGATTTAAATAATAAAATTAATGTATCTAGAGTCTAGATTCTAGACTATTCGTGACGTACGTATAAGTTTTGCTGCAAAGGCAAAATAATACAGGATTTTCGTGAGTATGGCAGTGTAGATTGTGGTTGCGAATAAATAAATTACTAAGGAGAAGAGCAAAGGTTTTGACTTTAAATCTAAACAAAATCTTTGTTTAGTTATATCTAAGGCTAGTGGAAACTTTTCACAAAACATTTCATTATATTATATGAGTAATACTTAACAAGGCGTACAATTAAGACGTTGTATTTGACAGAATATTCAAAAAATGAAATTTCTAATAAAAACCGATAATAATATTTTTAATAACGTTCCATCATAATTTTTTTTATACTATAGGAAGGTAAACAAACATACAGGTCACGGTGGCAAACGATTCCTGAAGCCCATAGACACATCCAAGACCTGGAGACCTAGCAGACTCGTTCAAACCTTGACCGTAGCCATATTCATTCTAATTTAATGACGTTTTGCTACCGGTTTAATAATTGTATAATTTTACATAACTATTCGTAAATAGCTTAGTATATAGCAACACCATCCTAAGGTTTCTAAGAAGCGCAGTAAAGAATAGGTTGTTAATCAAGATATAATTTTTTATTGGTATAGATTACATAATCGTCTTGCTCATTCAATGAAATAATTAACTAATAATAAATGATAATTTATAACCCCACTCAAAGACGTGTCATAGTACAACAATACATAACCTATTTTTTATCTTAATTATAGACCGGATCCATGAATTTTTTATGGATCTCCAATGATGTTTACTCACATCAAAAAATATGTCATGGGATATTTAAGAAGGGATTGTTATCTATAAATAACTATGAAGATGTGTGTAATAATAACTTCTACAATTATTAATTATCAGCTTTTTTTGTACAATAGAAGGCAAACGAGTATACAATTCACCTATAGTAAGAGATTCAATTATCATTTTTAAGTGATGTTCTGCTGCCGGCCTTTTTATTTTAATTTCGCGTATTCGTAAATGCATGGATTGATATTGATCGATTTTCCATGTATGAACGGTGGTACGTGAACTGGACGGAACTTATGATTATGAATTCACAATCAGACCAATCAGAAATTTGAAAATGCAACTGCATTCTGACCTGGACTCGAACCCGTTGCTTCCTTGTCGCGTTCCCTATATCCGATTGCTAGTCTACAGAGCCCTCAATTTATTCAGTTCAACTAATTGTCAAATTTTTAACCATATTACGTTATACCACGTTTTATGTCACGTACCGTGGGAACGGCATAAAAATCCTATGTTGGCCCCCTCGTCCTTAGCTATCTCTCACCTATTTTCAGCCAAATCGATTCAGCCGTTCTTGAGTAATAAATAGTGTAACTAACACGACTTTCTTATTTATATGTAGAATTTCAATTATAAAAAACTTTATGTAAGTGAAGTGAAGGCAGAAAATTATATGCAACATATCAGGCTCATTAACATTCATGCACCGAAAAGGACAGTGGAAACTAAAGATTTTCCAAAAGTATGGAAATTTTACAAGTTTTAAATTAGAACAAGATTATCTAGTAAAGCGAAAATAACTAGATCGTTAATATCTAATAGATCAATTAATGATTTTTAAATCGAATATCATATATGAAAAAATACAAGCAAACATCAACAAAATAAATATAAGCATTGCATTCAAGGAAATTTAAAAAAAAATATTCATCTAAGTGCAAGGGACCATATCCTCTTAGCATCCTTAAAGTAAACTCTTACTCCCTCACCCCATGCTTACATAAATATTTTTCAATTAAAATATTGATTTTTTGATGATGAATCATTCATGACCAGAAGTTTAATCTTATCCAGTTCACGTTACTGGATTTAGCCCCTAATATAAATTGATAACAATTATTAAAATTAAATAAATTTAATTGGAATAACCTTAATCATACTTCATATAGGAGAAATATTGAAAATATTATCCAACTAATAGTAGAAGAAAAGTCGTGAAAATCATTTTCCACCTAACCGTATTTTTCAGCATTGTCGTTCTTAAGTAAGATGAAACAATGACGCGTTTTTATCGTGGCCTTATTTTTGAAATCGGTTAAATATTGGTCCAAATGCAATAGCAATTGATGTATTGTGTCGTATTAATAGAACTGTATTACAAACGGCCAATGTTTGTTTATTATAGCAGTACAGTGAATCTGCTTATTTTAGGTGCGTCGGTGGACTGTGAAAAATATGAACTGAATGCGTAATAGGAATAATGTTTAATGTACTATCATAATGGTATTTTGAAAATAGAATTACGATAAACAAGACAAATTCCAATATATAGAGATAATTGTCTGCAATAAAAGTCGAATAGATTTATTAATATTATAAAGTGCTGAATTTTTGTTTTCTGTAAACGTATGTACAGATTCGTTATTGTTAATGAGGAAACGATAAAATGCTATCAAAGGAATAAAATATAATTAAGTAACGTATTTGTTTTTGTTTACATTTTTATCTTTCATCATCATTGTATGTAGATGATGTTGAATTAAAAGTATCTTCCTACAATTAGCTGTTTGTTAGTGAAAATTCCATGAAAATCAAATCAGTCGTTTGGACAAATTGACAAAACATTGTAGATAATATTACTTTTACTCTAGTGTTCATGTTTTCTCAGGCATATATTAAAAATGTGTGTTTTTAATATTACAAAGTGACAGTTCAGTTTTATAGATGTAGGTATTTATAAATAAACACATAAATTTCATATATTAAATGAAACAAGTCCTTTTAGAAAAAAATTAGGCTGTTTAGTGTCAGTGTTAATTATATCTCGAGGTTCCGCTCTGTGATGGATATAGAACCTGTTTTTAAAGTTCCATAATATTCTGTCATTTTGCGTCATAGACAAGTTATGATTCGTAAATTAATGACAAAATAAATGTGACAGCTATGTTCAACAGTTGTGCTACGATTTGCTTCTTTAACGAACCGGGTATTCCGGAGATTTGTTAAGCAATTTGTAAAGTGTAAATACTGTCAATTATACCCATTTCGAGAGTATGGGTTGTGGTACAGTCAGTGACAGATATATAATAGAACATAACTTTAATATTAACTAATTTGTTATGAAACAAATTTACGACACCAAGGAGTTTTTAACATCGATGATTTAAAAAGGTTTTTCTTAAAATCGTCGGACAGTGGTTCCCTACGCAATACTTAAAATACAGTTTTGAAGTAAATTCTAATAATTGATTGTTATTAGGAATTATCTACACCGCATCCATATGTAATCACTGATATTGAATAATATATTATGAACTTATTAATTTCGATCATTCGGAAATTCGTTGACTAAAGTCAAAAATGTCAATACAGTGTTTACTAACTCTCTATATAATTAAAATAAATATTCATTTGATCTTACAAAACCATTCAGTAATGCTAATAGGAACTATAAAATTATTTATAAAGTTCAGATGATGGCAGAATCGAATCCGCAACTAAAAAGTTTTAACGGAAAGCATTCTTCGGCTTTACAAACTACTACTACTACTAACTTATCGTAAACTATTAATATAATCAACATACTAGTTTTGAAAGGTCTCAAAAAAATATAATACTTTATGTAGTTATTTACCATTTAAATGGTGACGTCACATTACACCTTCGCAAAACCGAATGAGCCAGTCGATACTTGACATACCGAAATTCTTAACGACTTTTATCGGTGACTGTACATACTTTAATGCTAGTTACATTGAATTGACGAGTTCCGTCTACACAATGTGATAATTTTCACACTTCCAGACACTGTTTTTTGTCTTAGGGCCATACAAGTCATTGTGTTACACAAATGCTTATTTGTATATTAATTTTTTATAATGATTTGTCTGTTTTTTTTTTTAAACAATGACTTTTATAATGTCTTAGAATATTCACAGAGATTTTATATATTAAAAACCAAAAATAACCATTTACCTGATCTAATAAGTCCTAATACGGAGGAGTGTTTTAAACTAATGAAGCCTTAAAACCTGTTTTAAGAGATTTTATGAATAAGATCGATAATATATAGTGTATAAATATATATATATTAATTTATGTAAACAATCTATATAATCTTAGACGTCTATTCCAAAATTAATGTACGCACTAGTATCGCAAATAATACTAGATTTTTAAACTATTACTTAAAATATATTTTACGGCGTCACTAGTCAAAACATTAAGCCTTACAAATTTTTTCATGAATAAGAAAATTTTCATGAAAAATATTTTTTTTTCATATATGCTGTAATTATTTAAAAACATTATATTATATAATAGGATGATTAACTAGATATGCTAGATGTTTCATGTCTGCGTACAATCGTTTATTCAATGTGGGATATTTGGAACAATTTAAACCTGGTACTTTGTCTCCCACGAGATTTTATATTGTTAGTAAGTAGTTGTTGGAATTTTACACTGCATAAGCATACAGTTAATCCAGTATTTTACTGGAATTCAATGCTATTTTTGAACATTTGACGTATCGGGAGTTAGAAAAGAAATTGGATAATTTTGGTGCTTTTTGTGTTTTTAGAAAGTGACGATGGAAATATATCTTAGCTTAAGTATATTTGTATGAAAGTATACAGAGAGACGTGGAGAGGGATTAGAGGAAGCTACAGGAGTTTATTAGGATCGTAGCAAGTGGCAAGCCATAGGCTCTGCTTGCCCCTACGGCGAAAAGGTGTGTTTGTGTGTATGTATGTCTTAAATTTATGAAGATCTGAAGAAACATTAAATGGCTCCTGATAAAGTTACATACTATCTTGACAAATTACAGCTAAGGATCTGGATGTCGTTACATTTTAATCAAAAATCATAAAAAATAGCCTGTTCCATTAGTAGTTACGATGACACAGTTTATCTCTCTTATTTTTGTATTGCATTAAATTATTACGTACGTAAATCAATTTGCTTACTTTTTTTCGTAAATATGACGCAAGTAATGCACGAATGATTTTTCTGTAGACCTTTGGTCGTGAGAACCCAAGCCGGTGTTAATTTTACAACAAAGAGATTGTCTGTAGACAGTCTCTGATATTTTAACGAACACGTTTCCCAAACAACTTGTTAGTAAGTTATTAATATAAAATTAGACCTACGTATCAACTTTGTATACATTTAAGTTCTTAACTTTGAAACAAATTTTCACTGACGGAGTTCTTATTATGACTACCACTCGTAGTTATACCCATATTTGTTAACGATAATAGACTTAAATTAGCCGAAGTATGTCTAACATGTGGTAAATCCCAGAGAAAATTCCACAAAAATTAGTCCAGTCGTTTCGGCGATTCACCGGAACAAGCATTCGGAAAATAGTATTTTGCGTTTCTTTGGTATTTACTAGTATAGATAAGTTATTTGTCTTTGTAATTAAAACTAATATAATGCAGAATTCTTCAGAAAATCTTTCGTAACTACTATTTGATAGAGAACACCTTACAAACAGGCTTTACGGGTTAATGAAATTAAAAAACAACTATGCGGTCAGCGGTTTATTTCACTTGGTTATAGGTCCGTACTCTAGGAAGAAGTCCATTTACCCGTTGCCAAGGGCAACGGTACCTGTTAATAATACGTAACAATCAAAAGATAACAATCGATTCGACAACCGCCATCGCGTAGCTAATCGCGTCGGAGAACCGGATGCGGGGAATACCTGGCCTTAAAGCGTAAAAATTATGACAAAGATTATAAATATCGACAGAAAGATAGTGTAGTAAAAAATATATATATTTTATGTTGCCCTATATTCATTACATATTTTTATAATTATTCATAAAATTTCGTAAATCCTATTACTATAAACGCAAAGGTTAGTAAGATTGTATGTATGTATGTTTGTACGAATACTCTCTCACGCAAAAATCACTGATTGGATTCCAATAATATGGCTCATATACCAGAATACCACACAGGGCATATTTTATAAAGGTATGGTGACTCGAGTGACACCGCGAGGCAACGCTAGTAATCTATATATTTTAATCAAATTAAAATTTCTTTTATAGACAGATAATGGCAATCTTTCTTAACAGAAATACAACTTATAACAGTTTGTCTGTGAATCTGTTTGTTATAACTAATCCTTGAAAAGGCTGTACTGAATTTGATAGAATATCACTGGCACATAACTGATGTTATAGTGCGTAATATAAGTGAATAAATCGAATTATTGCTACCATATAATCTTTATAAGCAAAAGCTGATATCTTAAGCTTTTATTAAAAATTAAAAAAATGTTTAACGAACAAAATTTGTCTAAAAATTAAATTATCTAGTGCTTCAGAAATAAAATACAAAATTATTATTTATTTTATATTCCTGATTGGCAGTAATGTTTCATTAAAATTGTACATAGTTTAATAAATTTCTCAAAATTATACAAAGAAAATACACGAACAACAAATATTCTGAGTATCAGAAAGTGAATGCTATGAATAAAGTATAACGGTTTGAATTTTTTATTATTTAGTCAAGTGTATCGGTTTTCTTGAAGTATGAGTCAAGTGTGATATTTAAAAGAACAATAGTCGAAGAAAATCGAATTTATTCAAGTCATTATGAAAAAAGTTTTGACCACAGATAATTTATAAATCATTTGAAAAGAGAAAGGAATAATTAATCATTGTATAATTAATAAACATTGACAGTAAGATTTCACTTTTCAATAAGAACACCTGGCTAATTCTATTGCGTTAGAAAATATAATTTTCTCGGCCTATAATCTTAATTGAATTAGACAAACTATACATGTCTATACGAATAAATAAAAATGGAGTTTTTGTTTTTATTTGAAAACTTTTTACTAAATGTGTATAGATGTATACACAGAACATTTATTACATTTTTTATCTGTCTGTTTCTTCCGGCTAATCTCTGAAAGGGCTGGAACTGAGGGTAATTTCATTTTAGAAGTTTTATTTAATGTTCTTATTAATTATATTATATTAAAAGTAACTTTTCGGCGCGTGTGGAGTCGCATGCACGGCTAGCATTATCTATGTATGAAATATAAATTAATTGTAATCTGTACCTACCTATTAATTTTTTTTTCATATTCATTTGATGTAACGACCTATTAGATACATTGAAACAGGTATGTCAATACGATATTACTTTTATCTTTCTCAAGCGCTGTCAACAAACAATATAAAAAATACTCAAACGTAATTTGATCACATTCTTTGTCCACGCAATGACCTCGGATATTTTTGCCTCTCACGCTATACTAATATTACAAAACGGAAGAGTTTGTTTGTTTGCTCAAACCCGTTAAGCTTAGGAACTACTGGTTCGAGTTGAAAAAACATTTCAGTGTTGGGCAACCAGTTTATTGAAGAAGGTTATACAGGACCATACTATGATTCATAGATCATACAGGCTCACATCTTGCGCGAATACAAGCGAAGCATCATTAAGAAATGGTGCTTGCTCCTCTTAAAAATTTCTAAAGAAGTCTGCGATGACATATGTCTACCTTTTAAGGTTCGTCCTCTATAATCTTTGAAACCATTTTATACATTTGTATCATTATCTAATGTGTATTTTCATGGAAGCTTTACAGCTTCCATGAATTTCTATAAAAAGATATTTGTACCATTCCCATTTAAATATAAAAAGGTATATTATGTATGAGTATATTAAATGTGACTATTAATTATTGCATTGAATTATAAAACTTTAAAATATTATTTACTTTGCATAGACAAATTAAAGAGCTAATTTTAACACGACAATAACAATTAAACTATGTTTTTTTTTCAAAATGACAAAAATAAAAAATCTCCGAATGTTATAATTTTAAATTAGATTATATAATTTTTTAATGAATCGTCCGACTTACTACAAAATTCGCAGAAATATTTTGAATGAGTACTAATAGACTGAAAAATAGTTTTTACATCAATGCTTTCTGTAAGGTACCAGTTATTTGACAAATAAACAATGATGAAAAGTCGGGAATCGTTAAAAATCTTTAAAACCGCCAAAGTGAAATTTCCTCGCGATAGGAAACTACACCGATTGGATTGGCACGTTGAATCATAGCATTAACTCATTATCATTAAATTGCTAATCATTAACTAACATTATCAGACACGTCTAACCGACAACGCCGAACAACAATTACTTTGGCATCACGAACAAGGTTTTCCTATTAAACCACTACAGCCGCGGATAATACATCTATGTTTTATGCTCATATGTGACAATATTTACTCTGATTTGTTTACTTTGATATTCATGTGATATGTATCGGCGTCACAAAGGCCTTGGATGGCGATTGGATCGGTCAATATAGCTAATTTGGAGAAGGGAGAAATGTTATCTATATTTGCATACATTATCTTTATTATCACATAACATGTAGAGTTTAATAATTGATAAACATTGGTTAATATGTCAGTCTAAGACTAGCTAAGATTTATTTGAAATGCCTAAGGCATATAAGGTCTTTATTTAATGGTGTGTTGACGACCTATTTATTTTTAACCCTTACAGAAAAGAGCGGTGTTATAAGTTTGACTCGTATATTTAAGTGTGTATCTCGGGATTAGTAGCTCCTTAACGGATGTGGTGAATTTGATGCGATTTTTGCTGTTAGAAAGCTGACATAATTGACATGCTTGTCAGCTTTCTCCTGTATCGGGTATTACTTAAATACAACGTTCTGAGAATAAAAATAAAATTTTTATTATATTCTAAGTATTCGGAAATTCGCGTAATGAAATCAAAACTGGCACCTAAGCTTCGGACCGAATTTATTTATATTTTTTATAATATTCCTTGATATTTATGGAAATTAGAAATTTGAATATAAATGTTAAAGACTTGGTGGTAATAGATTTCGCTAGTCGTTAGTTTTAATGAAAGATTTTATAAAATTAAATATTATTCTAATCAAAAGCGTTATCAGCTTATTATTCTGCACAAACCACAGTCAATATCGCGTCTAAGTTTAGTTTTCTCTTGGGAGCACCCGAATTGCTACAGAATAACACAGAGCCGGTGTCATTTGACAACAAGGGATGTAATATTTCTTTTAATAAATTATGAGATAAGCAAAAAGTATCTAATGCCTTATGTCAAATACAAATCTTCTATCATCGACTCATCCTACGTCAAACGTCAATGTCATTAAAATATTTTCTTGTGTACAGTGTAGAGGCCGAATAGCAAAGTTTTTTCTGTACTTTTCGGCCTATACTTGTAATACACGCTACATATAATATATCAGGATAGATTTTTTCATCCCATCATCAAACGTGTCACTAATACTATCACCTGTTTTCGTTTTCGGTAACGATCCCCTAACAACCTGTATATATATTTTAATTTTTATTTCTTGAACTTAAATTTGAGTCCATTTTCGATATATAAATGATACAGAATAAATAAAAATATAGTTAAATACAATTAATGACTATTCTCATGAATTAATGTAGACCACGGAAGCCAAAGTCGCGGAAATAAACATAAGGACTTGCGTAATTAAAATAATAATTAGAGTTTAATTGCATTCATTTTATATTACGAATTAAAGTAACCCTGACGACAATTCAAAGATATGAAAATTAACATATTTTATAGCTGAGAAATATTTCGATCAGATAAGCTTAATTATTTAGGAGCCATATACAGACAGATAATTAAATATATAACATAGCATTATAAAAAGCATAACATCATAAAAAAGCATAGCATAAAATTTTCTTACTTAATACTGTCTACCTCATAACGTTAATAGCATGCTTTCCCTACGCAATTTCGTCTCTGTGCTTAGTTAACAAAACGTTGACGTTTCGTATTTGAAATGAAGCAATGTAAGAAAAAACCAATCTTATGTCGTATACAGTGTAATAGAGCGACATAGAACACGTTGTTGGTGAATAATCAAGAACTTTTCGTACTATGAAGTAATTTTGCTACATTCTATCTTTGGACTCTTAAAATGTATTTATTGTTTACAAATATACAGATTGGTTTACTTTAAACAAATGCTCTACGAGCGATGATTTGCGGTTCTAAATTTCAATAACAAAAAAAAATGATAAATGATCGAATTCTTCCGTATAATATAAGCTATATGTCTATGAAATTACCATCAAAATAGGTGTAGCCATTACCTGGAACAAGCAGACAAAAACTGTATAAAAATGTTTCTACTATTAGTAATTTACATGCGTAAATGAAAAAAAAACAACTGTTATATTATAAAGAGACATGAAGTTTGTTGTGATGTACAGATTTTTTAAATGTCGATGACCTATGCATTGATGAAAAAAAATCAAAACGCATTTAGTATGATGCTAGTTGATTTCGTTAATCGAACTATATTCTACGGAACCCATTAAACGGGAATTAATAGCCTCAAATTGAAAAGCACCTTAGTTTGAATGCGCGTCATTTCGTTGTCCTTACCACTCTTTAACGCTAGATTCCAGACATTAGATGACGACGAAAAAGCTTCTTTGAAAATTAATATTAAAAGCCGCTAGAAATTGGACTACCTAACTAAAAGCCCTAGGATGTTAATCTAGTCATTCCTAAAAAAAAATTAGTCACGACTTTTAAAAATTTCCACGAATAAGACTTTATCATATAGCTAATATTCGTGACATGCTGCTCGGTTGTTGCACCGCAAACGCAAAAAGACTATTAAAATGGCGCTCATCAAAATTGCAAGTTAGTGTTCTTAGAAATAGCTGGTCTGTTTTTTGTCGGCATTCATCATTTAGCGAAAACTTTAAGTTATTGTTATATTGATATCATTTCGATCAATAATTGTATCCGCTCTCTATATCTAAATAGTATTTATATTTAAGTATTTAGTAATAGATAATTATATTTTTTCATAAATAGAGGGACAGGAATTAATATATAAATTTAATTCTCTCTATTCAATTTTACAAGCTTGTTACAAAATATCACATCTCTATTGCAATTTTTATCTCCCTCTTTGACATCTCAATGTTTCTTAATTTATTTGAATATTTCTTTATTCTTTCTTTATCGCTGGCCATGACGTGTTGGTCACAGACTAAGCTACGCTATGTATGTCTGTGTTAATCTGTGACATGAAGTTAAATAGCATTTGTAACATATATTACACAAATACATAGCTATAAGGGATTCTGAATAATTCCTGGAAGTCACGTCAACGTTGTCTTTTATACTCCGGCGAAAGCTTTCCTAAAAGCTAAGAAGTCGATAAATATTTTATTTAACCAGAAAACCGCGACGTATGCTTATGTATTAACAACCTAGGTATCATTTTTAAGTCTATCTAGTCTGTGAATATAACATATTTCGTAACTTTCCGTTTTTCCGAGTAAGTATTTCTAGAAATATTATATTAATAATGCCAGCCTCTTCAAAGGTTCTTAAGGCTCTTAGTGGGTCTTAACGAATCTATACGTAAGATTTGTGTAATAAATAACGTTACATTTACGAAAATTAATAGGACAAAGATATAAATGTCATCTACTATGCCTTTATAGAGATATAATGATTGGAGAAAGAACAATCTATTTTTGCTCAATTCGATGTTTACTCGGCTAATGTAACAGTACTATTGAGATGCTTTTAAAGTACAATACTTAACTTGTCTGTGTTTGCGGACTGTGTTTGTAATTTGAGACAATCAATATTTTCAGTTCTCTTGACTCCATATGTCCTTTGATAGTTCTTATAACTTAAATTACGAAATATTAAAAACAAAATGTTATTGACGATTTTGTGAAAAATCTGAACACATTTTAATATTTAGTTTCCTAATACAATGTAGAAGGGTTTTATGAAAATAAAGTTGTCCAAAATATTGTAAAATATTAAAAAACTTGAAGATTATTTCAACTTAGCACCTTTGACATTTATTGTCAATGAAGTTTTGGGTGATAAATTGACGAGTGAGACTGCGGGATGCCGCTTAATATACAAATTAACACATTAAGAAGTCATTTACTTGAATTTATGTCTTTATATATTTTTTTAAAAATAAATTTTATTAATAGTTTTATTTATAGGGGTATGCTCTAATTCAGGCAAATTTAAAATTAACATAGGTACATTTTGTATTTTATTTTAATATAATTCACATAAAAAGTGGTCAAAGATGTAAGTATACTGATAAGAGAAAATCTTATATAAAAGATATATAAACTTATAAATAAGATATAAGTTTAATTAAAAAGAAAGATGTCAAAAGTTCTGTAAAAAGGCCGCATACGTTACTGATACTGGCTGCATAGAAAAAAGCATAAAATAAGTTTTAGTCGTAATTGAAATTAGTGTCAAAATTTAGAAGGTTTGTCCTGTTTCCTAATATTTTTTTAATAGTATCTATGCTACGATTTTGGTGCAATTAAAATAATTTCTATCTTCTAGATAATCTAGCTCAAAAGCATTCCCTAGGTTGCAAAAGCTAAGCCAAATCTCAGAGGTGCCGTGTATTAATCCGGGCTTGAATTTTCTAAAATTCCACTTTGTAATTTTGCTGTCGCTGTTTAATTTAGACTTTATTTATTATAATGAAAATTTCCAATTTATTTCCAGTCAACTAACAATAATTATCGTATGTAACTTGACGGTGCAATGCTTAATTTAAAGTTCTTTTATTGGCTAACTGATACGACCGAGATGGTTTTTTGTTTTAGTCTACGAATTACCGAATATAGACGAAAAATAAATAGATGACAAGAATTATCCAAAAAATCCAATTTATATCTCAATAGAAGTATCTAATGAGACTTGCCTAGAAATGACTTGCTTATCACTACATATTATTTTTTATAAAAATTGTAATAAAAACATATAGATTTCCCGAACTGAATTTATAGTATTGTTCTAGAATTTTTAACCATATTAATAAACAATTATATGTGTGTGAGATATTAATTCCTGTTTTTGTCCACAGAACACAAAATGTTCAGAAAAAGTTTGCCAAAGCAGTATTATGGATATACCCGGTCGAGGGAACAATCTTCGAAGTGAAGAAGAGATCATGAAAGATGCACAATTATTTCTTAGACAGTATTTTTCTTCTATTAGAAGGTTTGTTGCGTCTACATTATTATATAAATTAATTATAAGATCATTTTCATATAGAAGTAATCTATGTTAACATATCTTCCGAGTACCCTTGGTCATATCTTACAACGAACATTGTGTAGAAATTTTCTAGAAACTTGTTTCTTTGAAACTTCGGTGGTTTGTAAACTCTGATAGGAAAATTACAGTCATTAATATCACGTGGCGCCGCTAGTAATGAATAAATACTTAACTATATCATAAATTAGCGTATTTTATAGTAATTGTAGAATATGCATATATAATAGATCGTAAAATGAAGTGTTAATACTTACAATGTAATCTATACTAATATTATAAAGCTGAAGTGTTTGGTTGAACGCGGTAATCTCAGGAACCACTGGTCCGATTTGAATTCTTACGGTGCTGGTAAAACATTTATCGAGGGAGGTTATACGCTATATTATATTTTCAAAAAATTAGGAAACCTTACTAAAACTCCAATAATGTAGTCCAAGGTGTAAAAATCGAAATGAACGCGATCGAAGCCGATGGCAGAAGCTAGGCTGTTATAACACCATAATACCATGTGCTATTACCTCATTGTTTTAAAACAGTCATTTTACAGAGAAAATTCGGATGCACACATGACAAGACTGCGAGAAGTCGAGAAAGAAATAAAAGCCAACGGAACATATCAGTTGAAGAGTCCCGAATTAGTTTTTGGGGCAAAGTTAGCATGGCGTAACGCGGCAAGGTGTATTGGACGCATACAATGGAAGAAATTGCAGGTACATAAAAAATATACAAAAAGTTTAATAACAAAACATTTCAATTATATCAGCTTTCGAACAAAAGCGACTGCACGATCATCACTTAGGAGCCACGATATCATTGTCAGACTGTATTCGTTAGAAGTTGACTACGACAAATTTGATCATATGACACTGAAATTAACAAAGCGAAAGTTTTATATACCGGTTCCTTACCATTTTTTTAAATTCTCAAAATTATTGTATCAAAATACCATGGAACAGTCCTTATTTACATAAATCCACAACTTGACAACTTCGTCGTAGCTGTGCGACTGCGGTTTAATACCACCACTTAAACTTTTAACAAGCCTAATCCAATATTAACTTTATAACGAGAAAAAATACAAAACATTTAAGCAGTTGTATAAATCATAATATTTAAAAAGAAACATACATATCGTCATACATTGATAAGGAGATAAATGCCAATTTGATTCATCATCTCGATGCCTGACGTTCCACAACCACTTTGTGGAATCAGCTTTCGCCGGAGATTTTCCCGAACCGTTACGATATGGTGGCTTTAAACAAAAAGCCTATTCCTTTTTGAAATGGGCGACACTAACCACTTGACGTAAGCTCGTTTGCCCCCCTATAATATAAAAAATAATAATTTCTTTAGAATGTGCATTAAACCTTTCATCGCAGTAGACGGTATGTCAAGTCAAAAGCTTGGTATATAATAAATAATATGTATAGATATTGATATAGTAGAAATGACTTATATACTAATATATTTACTAGCGGCCCCCGAACAGTATAATCTTTTTAAATGAAAAATCTATCATCAAGCGATCATTATCGTCTGTCAATATCTTACAAAAATTAAAAATGACTTGCTGATGACTGCGGTAGTATTAGATGATCCTAAGATTTTGTAATTCTTTTTTGGGCAAAACTTCTCGGACTAAAATAAGACAACGTGTCGTATTTCCACAATCGAATCAACATTATAGAAACGTACAGTTTACGATCTTCAATAGTAATTAATTTATAAAAAATAACCATTGAGCTTTAGTAAAATATTAGACAAAATTATTTAAAGTGGCATATTTGGAAGTTAAGCTAGTAAATATTTATTACAGATATTCGACTGCAGAGAGGTGACCACAGCCAGCGGTATGTTCGAAGCACTATGCAATCATATCAAATATGCAACAAATAAGGGAAATATAAGGTAATCACTCTATTTGTGGCTCACCTACGAATTTGTATGGGCATACTGATTTATTGTGACGCAATTTATCAAAACGAGCTGAGAATTATAGTGGCATACGATAATATCCTTTATTTTTCGTGCACGCATCTGGAATACAGTTATGCGAAAAATATTATTTCTTACCTGATACATATTAAATGACGGCTAAATGTATGCTTAATATAATTTATTTTGTTGCTTGAAAGGTATCGATAGGAAGATGAATAGACCACAACCAATTTATAAACTTGCTATATGCAACGTGTATTCCAAATAAAATATTCATATTTCAAAAATATATAAATTAATTTAGCCGACACCAAAGGTTTGAATCTTTACTTAAATTGTCTTAAAAATAATGTATCTATTAGAATTTAGAATTATGATTGCATACGATTTTTTAACAAACATCCTTTAAGTAGTAGTACTTAAAGTAGAGAAATATATTCGAGAGATTACTTAAAACTAATACAAATAATTTCAAAATTAATTAGTAAGATGGATCTTATTCTGTCGTCACAAGTCTCAAACTCGATTTTGAGGCTTTCTTAAACAGATAAAAAAATAAGCTAATTTTAGTAGCGTTTGATATTTAAAATACGAATTTAACTCCTAACAATCCGAGATTCGAATCAATAATCTGTTTTAGGTCAGCGATAACTATATTCCCGCAGCGCACAGACGGCAAACACGATTACAGGATATGGAACCCGCAGCTAATAACCTATGCTGGCTATGTTGAACCTGACGGATCAGTGCTGGGTGACCCAGCTAGAATAGAATTTACCGAGGTAAGTCCCATAGATGATAAAGGAATCCTATCACAGCTCTCAACAGCAAAGGACTAATTAGCAACAACAGACAACGACACCTTAACTACTAGTATCTGTTGCTCATCTTCTAAATTTATTACAATATATATAAAAATTTCATATCGCGATGTTTGTCCGTATATTCTGAAACTACTCAAAACTTAGTCTAACTTAAAAGACTTAAAAGACCGACCAAAGAAGAAAATTTTTAACGCAATTATTATCGACATCTGAAGCTGGCACAGATATCCTGTTTAACCAAAGCTAAAGTTTGTATGTACGTTCGTCACGCGAAAATAACTGAACACAATTTAATAAAACTTAATAGAAATTAAGCTAATAAATGTGAATAGTAAATACGGTATAATTTATAAATATATTGTGAGATGGGTGAAACTTCGGGGCACAGCTAGTATTATGAAAATACGGGATATTGCTATAAGTCAAAAGTTTGCGAATTTGTTTTTCAATACATTTAATTATATAATTTTTAATGTTTTTAATTAAGTCATTTGTATATTAGGAAATATATTAAAATTTCGTTTGGCTTACGAACTAATCTATGTGTTAAAAATATGGCATTAGTAGTTTAATGGACAGCGCGTCACTGCATATTGACGTCATGTACCTTGACCTGCCTCTAAATGAGACACGTGAGGTCTGAAGATAAATTAAAAAAAAACTTATTTATTAAAAAATTCCACTATTGCAAAGCTGAAAGGGTCGTTAATTAAAATACTAATCTAGATTTTGAACCGGCTTCGTATAATAATATTAATTTTTACGCTAACAATGCAAATGTAATTTTATGCATTCTTTAATAAGTTTCCTTATATTACAATGACAATTATAAGTAGCTATTCTAAGAACTTTCGTATGTTCCATTCTTCGCTACGGCAATTAGGTAAAAACCATTGTCTCGTATTAATCGTATAACTAATAGCTATGCGGTTACCAAGGAAATAACATGGAATTTCCGTGCATTCATCACGAATCCATAAAAAACTGTTTTTCTTATTGCCATTTGGTTGTTCTTTTGGACCTTGGAAATTTTTTTTCTTCATCTTTTATGATAACAACATCTCTAATAATATGTTTTGCCTACATAATGATAGTTAACATACATATAAAGTTAATCTGAGATTAGGTATCATTACATGGGACTCGTGAATACAGAAGATCGTAATAAATTTTTCTAGATATGCATTCGGCTAGGCTGGAAACCGCCTCGTACCGCATGGGATATACTGCCGTTAGTATTGTCAGCTGATGGAAGAGATCCTGAATATTTTGACATTCCACGGGAAATCGTTATGGAAGTACATATGGAACATCCTAAGTCAGTAACTAGAAAAATATCTTATTCTATCTTCTTCAGAGTCATTAGATCTTGTCACTGGAACTAAAAAAAATATATTTTTCGTACCATAATGTTCATTCATGATAAGGTTGTTTTAACTTTTGTACATATAATTTAAGGCCGTATTACAAAATTAGAATTTTATTTTATTTGACTGAGACTTGTCATCAAATAAGTCCAAGTATTATATGACAAAAGGAATAAGAATGACTTCATTATTAAATTTACTATCATTTACAGTTACGACTGGTTCAAAGACTTAGGTCTTCGCTGGTATGCGTTACCAGCAGTTTCCAATATGAGGCTAGACTGTGGAGGTTTAGAGTTCACCGCTACAGCCTTCAATGGATGGTACATGGGGACTGAAATAGGTTGCCGGAATCTCTGTGACTCTAATCGTCTAAATATTATTGAGGTAAAGTATTCTTAGGCCCTAGTACAATATTATTATTATCACTAATTATTAGTATCTTTAAACCTATCTTTTTCATGATCAAAATTAATATACCTAATAAAAATCTCTTCAAATTCTTGTATCGTCACGATCTTTCATAAATTTTCTAACTTCTCTTCTTATGTTTAAATGTGTTACCGTTCTCTATACTGTTGTAAAATTTTCTTATTAAATTTTTAATAATGTTCTTTTGTTGTTTTAGTCTGTTGCCCAAAAAATGGGCTTAGATACTAGCTCTTATGTGTCTCTATGGAAGGACAAAGCGTTAGTTGAGGTTAATATAGCAGTATTGCACAGTTTCCATAGAGATAATGCATCGATAGTCGACCATCACTCAGCTTCTGATCAGTTTATAAAACATTTGGACAACGAAAATAAGAGCAGGTACTTCATTTATGGTATTATGTTCTTCTAATTCTACATTCAGCACTTCTTTGGAATATATCAATTTATTTAAACACATTTTTGTATGTATGTCATTTTTGTGAATTATACGGTTGGAAAGATATCAAAATTGCATTTAGAGTATTAATACAGTCTTAAATGGAAGTGCTTTTCGGTTTTAGTCTATAAATTGCCATGTTCATTATTAAATATGAGTTATCAACGAATTATATTGGAATACTTTCAGGGGTGGATGTCCATCGGACTGGATTTGGATCGTGCCACCAATGTCATCGTCCCTAACAGCGGTATTTCATCAAGAAATGGCCCTATATTACGTTAGACCGTCATACGATTATCAGGTAAGATATCGATTAATTTGAAAACATGTTATGCTATTGAAATATTGAAAGTCATCTCAGAAACTGAACGTACGCTTAATTGGCTATAGGAACCCGCATGGAAGACTCACCAATGGACTAAATCTGGCGGTAACAAGACGCGTCGAAAGTTTCACTTCAAGCAAATAGCAAGAGCCGTCAAGTTTACTTCTAAACTCTTCAGCCAAGCTCTCTCCAAACGTATCAAAGCAACTATTCTGTATGCAACGGAAACAGGCAAATCCGAACAATATGCGAAGGAACTAGGCACTATATTTGGACACGCTTTCAACGCTCAGGCAAGTTCGGAAATGTATGAATACTATTGCGCTCTTGATTAAAACTATTCATACGCATTTAGGGTTCTTCACACTTTATTATGAGCTTTGAGAATAACTTTATATATAATCTATTATATACT